>CM057075.1:22564465-22723313 GCA_029379335.1 Thymus mandschuricus
TTAGTTCCAAGAATATGCAACAACATTATATATTTTGTGCAACAAAAATACGTATGCAGACCCATACATTAAATTATGTAAATGAAAAGAAGATTTGTTAATATGCAACAACTCATGACCTGTTATGCACCAAAACTATTTGAATGTATAACAATTGTTGAGTAATCACAAACAACTCATTGTAACTCAAATTGAATATCAATGCATGATGCATTTTTGACTGTTATGAAAGTTATCAAATTTTGAACTCAAATCTCATTCAAATCGGATGGGACTACCCGGAAACATGTTCTGCACTTCAAGACATTTCCAACGGTAGGTCGCCCATCTAAATCCGATCGACGATGAGGCCGGAATTGTGTCTGGAAGTTTACGTCGTCGTTGAAGTCGCGATTTCCATACTGTTCCGACTTCTTCAGCGAATATCTCCTTCGTTTCTGATGGATTTGTATACTAGAAAGCAGGCCTTTTAGCTTGTATGCATGTGTTGTCCATAGCCACTAACAATCTTCTATCTGATTAAGTATGAATTGTTATCTATGCATCAAACATCTATCCATTATCTCAATGTTGTAGGCTTTATGGTGTGTTGTAGATCACAGAAGACCATAGTTGCCAGTTCCTCACGAGATATAAAGGGTATCACAGTTGAGACAGTTCTGGATATAACTGTCGGTTTAGGCTGTAGTATAGGCTGCATAAGTAGCTTGTCTTGGCCACTTGTCTATACTAGTACGTGCGTGTAATGATAGGATCACGGTGAGGTGTATTCTTCTATTCTGACCAGGTGTAGAAAGAATCAAGACCTCGGTGACTTAAGATGAACCTTAACTCTAGTTGAGTCCTAAGGGTGTATAGTTATAGTCTGCTTCTTTGATTTACCATGGGTGAGAGTTCAGAGCATCTGTAACTCAATATGCTCCGTATCTTGGGAAGCAACTATAACTAGTACGACTCTTAGTGCAACTGCAACAGAGCACCATATCCTGGTAGAACAGGTTGATCACATCCCCTGAGGAATCATTAAGGATTATCATACCAAACCCTGCAGGTGGATTAATTTCCGGTATGATGAATAAGGAATGAATGGTACTACTCAGGAATATAAAAGAAGTTGAATAACACGAGCAGTCAGAAGCTCTAAGTTAATCAACGGATGTGGGATATCTTAAATATGGGGGTCGCTAAGTCTAATACTAGCCCTGAACTCAACAGGGATAAAACAGGTAATTCAGTACTATTACTCTAATGGAATGTTTTAGTACTTATGGACTAAATTATACTCTGGGCTGAGTATGGAGAATTTAGCCATTGGGAGGCCTCGGTTTTACCAGCTAGTAGATCCCTGATCTGGCCCAAAAAGCTCAACAGGCCACAGTATAAGGAATAAGTGGGCCACCACTTAATTGGGCCCAGTGGGGGCGCCAATACTGCTCATGGGCGGCCAGTCCATGTATTGCAGGCCTGGCCTGCAACTTAAGCCCAGTCTCACTTGGTCTCCTCTATATATACCCCCTCAAGGTCTTGTTTAGACCTAACGATCAGAATATACGAGTGCACTTAAATATTCTGAACAAGAAAGGGAGGCTAGGGTTAGAGAGAGAGAGACGCGCGGCCGAGCAGTAGCATTCGGTTGGGATCCCGTTTCCGTGGCTGATTCCGAAGATCGTTGTCCATCCAACGTCAGAATCGAGCAGGGATACAGATCAGAAGATCTATTCGCGAGTTCTCTACTTCTTCAGGTAATCGATCTATAAACCCCCTATGATTCCGCATTAAATTCATAGGAGCATGATAGGTTTATTCGATAGTTAGATATCCGAAATAGATCCTCGGGCGAACCGATCTTCACCGATCAGATATGGTTCCTTCAGTTTCTCCACTAAAACGAGCGATCCACCCATGAATCTCTTCGTCTCTTCGAGTAGAATAAAACCCGAATGTCCGTTTTACGATTATCATTAAGATCTGGCCGGAAATTGCATTGTTGCAAGAGAAGTGGAGTAGTGTAGGTTGGTTATGGAAATTTCCTATTATTATGGAATGAGATTTTATTTCTTTTTTTAAATTAAAATTCTGGACGAATTTGTCCTTAATGTCACAATATTTTATTTTTTTTGATGCATTATTTCATTTAATATCATCCATTGAAACCTTAAAATCAATGGATATGGTGAATTTTTAAGTTTCACTTTAAGATTAGTTTCCACCATGCATAGTGCTACCCTATATGTATATATATATAGGATTCTATAATTCAAATACGCCTTACAGTTCTCATTTAGCTTTTTATATAATTTTTTAATTAATAAACAGAAATTAAATACTGTAAATTGTAAAATTGGCTAAGCCATAATTTTAGAGAAAGTAATAAAATATTTTTTTTTATATACTCCCTCCGTCCTCTATTTATTGACGGAGGGAATATGGGCACGGGTTTTTTCACATTTTATGGTATAATAATAAATTAATGTGTTAAAGTGTTAAAGTGGAATAATTGTGGGTCCATTTGAATTGTTTAATAGTATTAAAATGATAAAATAATAAAAAGTAGATGTATAAAGTGTTAAAGTGTTAAAGTGATTGTGGGGTCTACGTCCTAAAACGGAAATTGTCAGTAAATGGAGGACGTCCCAATATAGTATTAACGTCACTAAATGGAGGACGGAGGGAGTAATAAAAATCGATTTTAGCTAGTATACGATTATTTAATTATATTTGGGACAATGTATCCGGTCCCATATGCCAATCATGCATGATCTTTAATCATGAGTTCAATTTTATTGCTTCCATAAATACGTTACAATTCTCGCCATGCTCATAATTGCGTGACGGATAAACATACAAGTAAATTTTGGGAGAAAAACAAAAATAAAAAAAGGAATAATTTGCCTCACTTAAATTTATGCGTACTTAAGAAGGAAGGGGTGGTAATAAGAATGTGGTTTGGTTGTAACAGAAGAGCAGCCAGCAAAGAACAAGTGGGTTTGTTGCTGGCTTTTTTGTCAGATTATTTTTTTCTAGAGGGGTTAAGCGGCGGCTACTGCACAGCCCACCGCTTTCTTTTTTCTCAAATTCTAGATGTGTTCATGAACTCATTGCACAAAATGAAATATGACTGCGACTTTTTCTTATAATTATTATTATCTCCCAAAACTTGACTTTGTTTTAATTATATCTAAACATTGCTTAAAATAACAACTATTGGACCGGTCATAATGAGCAACTTGTTGCCTTATTGATGCAGTCTCTCTAGAATGGTCAAAGGGAGAAACTGCAAATATTGTTTTTCAACTTAGGCTACTTTTACGTATTTTTAGTTGTACATACTATTTGGGGGATAGTTTTCTTAAGTCGTGAGTGGTAGGATATCTTTTGACAACATAGTACAGTTTAGTATTGAGACATTTCCTCTGCAATTGAAAGATTAAGGTTCAAGTTATGTTAAGTGTATGGTTGTATAGATGTATAGCTTGGTTCATATAAAAATTAATCATGACATTAGAAATATGAATAAATCTAAACATAATTTATTAATTTATGCATAATTATAAGGTATCATAAGCATAAACATGACATGCATTTGTATAAAAAGATGTATAATGGTATAATAGACATAAATATATACTGATTTAAACATGATTTTATTCTCTTGAAAATATTATAGGGGTTCTTTTGAAATAAAACAATAGTCTATGTGGGAATAATTACATGATTATTTGTCTCTAATGATTCCGCCCTACGTTGCATGACTTTGGGTAAAAGTAACTAAAATATAGCAAACTACATAAATTGATTAGTTGAGACTTGAGAAAAGTTTAATTTGGAAAATTATCATTTTGTTAGTTCTCAAAAATTACTCTGCACCGCCCCCTCTAGAACGCAAGTAGTCTACTAGAAGCAACCTTTACGTTACTCAAGTCTGACTAAGCATACTACATTTCTACTCTTCTCTTCGTTTAAACATTTTTTATTATTATTATATATGACTTGTTGAAGAAATATATATTTCATACTCTAATATTTATTTTAGTCAAATTCTAATTATAGTACTAGACATCTCTTATTGAATAAATGATATAGTGTAATTTAAATAATGTAATAATAATTGATTTATGTTACAAAAAAAATTTCGTAAAACAAAATCTAAAGGAATAAGAGGAATTAATAACAAAACAATCTAACCGGAAACATACAATATACTACCTCCGTCTCATTAAATTAGCTACACTTTCCTTTTCGGTCCGTCTCAACTATTAGCTACACTTCCGTTTTTGGCAAATAATTACCCCTAATGGGCCATCCCATCAACTAAAAATCAGGGCCCAAATTATGGTTAATTAACCATAATTGGGCCCCTAATTGTGCAGCCCAAACTGCTTGGGAGGGGAGAGGGGAGCCCAATATGGAGGGGTCAAAACCCTACTCCTCACTTCTCCGCCTCCCATTTGTGTCATTCTTCTCCATTTCTCTCGAATCTTCCTCTTCTTCTCCGCCTCCCTCTTCTTTGCGAAACCTTACATCCCTCACTCGAGCTCTCCGCCTCCCTCTTCTCTGTGAAAAAATACCTCTCCCTGTCCCTCTCTCTCTCCCGATCTCTCACTCTCCCTCTCTCCTCCATCTCCTCCGATGGTCGGAGCGAAGCTTTCCATCCCTTCGGATGAAGAAGGGAGCCCCCAAAACCCTACCCCTCCCTTGCCGTCGTCTCCCCCCGCGGGAAATCTCCATAAACGCGGGCGGAGGCGTTCTCGTCCCATCCCTCCTCCCAGATCTGACCCTCTGGGTCGGAATCGCCGCCGTCTGCCTCGCCGGGAAAGGGGGGCGAAACTGGATGAGTATCCAGACTCTCCGCCGTCCTCCCCCCCGCCTCGGCAAACACTAGAGGTTGGGGTCCCGTCACCGGAGGCGCCGGCGTTGCCCGTCCCAGCTGCTCCTCCACCTCCGGACAGATCTGACCCGAAGAAATGGAGGCGGCTCCCAGATTACTTCTACCGGTACCGGATTCTCCCATCGTGGGCCACCGGCGGCGGCGGAGTTGAAGCGGCTGGGAGCTCCGAGGCGGCGCCGTGCACTGATGATGGAGATGGGGTGATCTGACCACTACTGCATGGCGGTGAATCTTTCCTTTATCTCTTTTTATGAACCCTCAGCACATCAATGTTGTACATGGGCTTGAATTTCCTCTTTTCCCCCTTCACTGTACTATACCCAAACTGCTTGGTTGTTTTTGTGCAACACTGATGAGCTGAGGGTCATAAAAAGAAATATTTCAGTGAGATTTGATGCTATGTTTTTGGTGTTTATGCAGATTGGGTGACTTGAATTGGCGCTGTGGAGGAACCATTTGATGGGGCTGTGGAGGAACCATTTGATGTTCTGTTGATGGATATCTACATGGGTTGTATCCTTCCCTGTCTGTATGTGATAGTTGGATTAGGTGTGGTGTTGTTTATGTATGTGTATGCTGATGACATTCAACGGGTATATGATGCTCTGTTCTTGACATTATAATGTTCTGCTGATGCCGTTGTATGCTCAAATGATGCTCTGTGCTGTTCTGGTCTATTTATTTACTGAGATGGAGGTAGTATGTGCATGTGAGTATGGTCTGTTCTTGGGCAATTGTGGGATTTAGGGGTCCAATTTAGTTGCAGTGATGACATGTTTAAGTATGTATGTATGCTTTGGCCTCTATTTGAAGTGGTTTCAACATCTGTTACATGGTTTTGATTGTCTGTGCCTACACTTTATGTGATTTTACATTAACTCATTACTGAGATTCGATGAAATCAATGATGTGCATTCAAGTGTTCAATGATTTCAAAAGGAAAGGAAATGGAAAGTTAAACATACACTTCATGAAAACCTATATGTACTGCCATCTGCTGCTGTTCTTCAATCTGTCTTCAATCTAAGCTTCATGTTTACTTTCCCATTTCTGTCTTCACTCTATGCATTCAAATCAAACATTTCACCTAAACCTTGTGGGACATTGATGCCTAATTCTTCCATCAAAATCTCTAATCCTTCTGTTCTTTCTTCTGAAATCAAGTGATCAATGCATTCCCTCACTAGGTATTCTGGTACATCTAGGTTTTGAGGTAGTAAACCCTGTCTCAACAATGAATCCTTGCACATGTGTGGCAATTTGAAGTTGTTCTTCCCTCTGCATTTCATCACCTCAACTAATACACACTGCAATGATAAAAAGACCTTGTTTAGTGTCTGTGGCTCCATTATTTGGAAACTTTCTTGCACTGCCTTGATGAGTTCTTCTGGATTTTTGCACTTCATCCTCTGCTGTAGACTTTGGATTGCTGTGAATAGGCCTAAGTCATTTGCATTACAATCTGGACTGTTTGATGGCTGTTGTACTAGCTGTATGTTGAAACCATCTGCATTAGCTGCTTGTTGGAAGTCTGGATCAGTGTTATTCATGTGTGCTCTGCAGTTGTCTTGCTGTATATGTATTCTCTTGCTCATACTAACTGGCCATTTTTGTTTGATGGCAGGCAAAATCTGTGAGATTGACATCAGTGTTAGGGATGTTAAAATGAGTGTTCTCAAATGATGGAAACTGATAGAGATTTAAAAATGGCTACTTACCTCTTTTAATATGCAATCCTTGATAACTGTTTTTGTGATGCTTTGAATGGGTTTTAGCTCCACTGTGCCTGCTGGTCTCTTGATGCTGTTTCTCTTTGCTGTATACTCCTCTACGAATGGCCATATACCAATCTTTCCATCAAATAGAACACTCCCATCCCCCCTAAAAACTGGTCTACTTACTGCACACATAAACATGACCTTTGGGATGAAATTTTTGGACTGTGTAACTCTTAGGGGGTCTGCCTCCATTGGGGTCAGGTAGTACCTGCAGTTTTTCCTTTGCAAGTAAAACCACTTCTCATCTATGTGAATTGTATTTTCCATGGGCTTGAATGTTGGAGTGTTTCTAGTAAAATCAAAGTGTAAGGCTTGTAGACTAAACCCTAACCTCCATAACATGTTAGGAGCTGTCAATAGGGGCCTTATAGCATTACTATGATGTCTGAGCAGCAACTTAGCCCATCTTCCCACTGTTGCCCTTGAAATTTCTGGACCTAATGCATCACTAAGTGAAGAAATGGTACCTCTTTTACTGGGGTCTATTGCCTCAATAACTGAATAGTTGATTGTGTGCTTCTTCTTTCTGCTTCTGCCCCTACCATTTGCAGCAACATTAATGGTCTCACCCAACTCTCTTTGTTGTTTTGCAGATTTCCAGATTCGATGGACACTACATCTTGAAATTTGGAACATGCTTGCTGCTTCAGTGATTCTCCCTCTGGCCATCTTCCCATTCTTCTCCAACTGCAGCAAGTGCTGCATAATCTGTGTCTTCCTCTCTGCTGGAACATCATCCCTCTTCCCCATCTTCTCCTTCTTCTTCTTCTTCTTCTTCTTCTTCTTCTTCTTCTTCTTCTGTTTTCTCCTTCTTCTTCTTCTGTTTTTTTCTTCTTCTTCTTCTGTTCTTGAGAGAGTTTATATCCAAATGATGCTAAGCTGATGGATATATACATCATATCTAGTGAAATGGGGGGAAATTTAAATGTCAAATTTCCCCCCCTCACCGTGTATGATCATATGATCTGTTCTTCAATCTGTTTCCCACTTTCTTTTTTTTTTAAACTTTTTTATTCTATGAACAGTAAAATGATGTACAGTAAACCCCGCTACAGTAACTTTTGAACAGTAATTGTAGATTCTAATTTTGTGCTTAATCTGCAATTTATTCCCCTGATTTTTTTTGTCTTGGTTTTTGGTCCAATCTCTTGTGTAGCTATTCTAATGAGATGGAGGTAGTACTATCATTGATTTGAAATTAACATTCTCCAAAAATTTATTACTCCAAACATTGTAAGAATTAATGTTGCATATTTAAAATTGCAATTATGCACAAAATGTTAGCGTATCAAAGGAAAACACAAATCATGAAGATTTATTATATCTTAGATTGAACTGTTGGTGTATATATAAGTGAATAGAACATCCCACCAATTGAGGTACTTTTCCTAAACATCCTACTCCTACATGGCATCAATCAGCTTTAATTTCAAAAACCTAATTTCTCACAAGCAGTCTTGCCTAGGGCTGGGGAAATATACCGAAAATTCGGTATACCGTCCATACCGTACCGAAAATTTATCGAAAATACCGTAATTAAGGTATATCGAAATTTTCGATAAGGTATCATACCGTACCGGAAGACAAAGGTAAGGTAAAGGTATCAATTTTTGAATACCGGGGTATACCGTTACATACCGTTGTCGAGGTATATACCGATAATAAGGTATATACCGGTATTGTGGTATATACCACTATCGCAGTATATACCGAAAGTAGGGTATATACCTTATATTATGTATATACCTTAAATTATGGAGTGAGATTCGAATGTTTTTTATGCTCTCGTTGTGTTTTGAATTTCGATGTTTTGTATTTGAATTTGATAATATGTTTTATTTTGAAGAATTTTGGAGTTTAAATATTTGGGTGCTATTTATTGTATTATAAGTTTCTGAGATATGAATTATACATATATTGATTAATTTATTTATAATTAATTTAAGGTATACCGTGGCATACCGGCTTAAGGTATGGTATACCGAAAATAAGGTATGGTAAAGGTATGTAATTTGCTTCATACCGAAATTAAGGTATACCGGTTTAAGGTATACCGACAAGTAAGGTAAGGTAAAGGTATGTAAAATTAGCATACCGTCACTTAAGGTAAGGTATAAGGTATGACGAAAATACGAAGGTATACCGTACCGACCCACCCCTAGTCTTGCCTCCCTTTTCAACTTACATTCTCAACCCAAATAGCCGCTTTCTCCTAAACCTCTAAAACCACGAGAACAAAAATAGTTTTAAGAGACAATTACATATGTTACAGTAAATATCTTTTTTACGACATTTCCCCCTTCTCTACATACCACTCCGGTCCTAGCTTCTTGACTCATATTCATTTTTGGGACGTTCCATGTTTGTTTACTCATTTCCTTTTTTGGAAAGAATTAGAGTATAATTAGTACAATTAGTAAACCCCTTATTACACTTAACATTCCATACTTAAATCTCATCCACTCATTTTTCTGCACGTAGTTCAATATAATTTAAAATTCGAAAGTTTAAATTATTATAACTTGCTCGTTTGTTATTGGATTTTTATGATTTTTATATCAAATTAAAGGTCTTTATACGATCTTTCATTTAAGATCAGACAAGAACATGTTTTTATGCATATATGATGCTCTGTTTCTAAAATATGTTTAAATACATAAACCACATTACATTCCCTACAAAATACACTTTATACACTAAACATTTTCGTCTTAATTCCCGTGCAAAAAGCAAATGAGTCAAGAAGCTAGGACCGGAGTGGTATTATTTTAGTGTCTCGAGTCAAGGTGAAGATGTAGATTTAATTAGTTATCTCCACAATATACAATGTTGTAATATAATTATTAATATTTAGATAGTAAAAATAAAATACAACATTAATTAAAAGGTGCAGAGGAAAGAAATAATTGTAGGAAACCCTAGTTTCTCTCTTATACCATTAACACTCAGCTAAGAAAACAAATGAATCAAACAGAATTGATAGGAAATGACCCATCTCCCTAGGCCCAAAGTCACCACATCGGAAGCCCAGTTGCTCCACCTCGGCATAAGCCCAATCAAGGCAGTCCGGCCCAACAACAACTCGGCCCAACCCACATCAAATACAGGCCCAGGGAGTTGAGCCCTAACCACCAATACGTGGAGTGATGGAGAGAAAGGCGGAACAGAAAACCACCCATGATCTCCACGTTCCCACTTCGACAACCAGCACCAACATCAACTATAAATAGGAGAATCAATTGTATTGTAGACACTCATGCTACTTTGAATACAAAAACTCTATCTTTCTCCCCGTGGACATAGATCTTACGATTGAACCACGTAATCCCTGTGTTCTTTACTCACTACAGGAAAAAAGGTAAAAGACAACAGCAAAAACCCGTTGTCTATTAAGAAATCCTTCTGTTGTCTATCTTCTGCTTATCTATTAAGGGCGGCGATAGACAACAGGTCCTCGCATGTTGTCTATAAGCTAATAGACAACAGTTTTACACGTGTTGTCTATCAGCGAATTTTTTTTTTTTATTGTCTATAACATAATAAACAACTATATTTTGTGTTGTCTATTAGCATAATTATATATTGTCTATTGTTTCACTAAAAAGTGTTCGCAATAGAACGAAATCCTATCGTAGCACTAGCAAGTAAAACCAAAGTATCGAGTCTCAAGGAAAACTTAACAGGACAATTAATTATGTAGTAAACCTAAAACTAAGAAAGCAAGTAAAGAATATTTTGGGGTTTTTGTTTTAAATCCTAGGCAAATAAAATAAATCAAAGCAATAAATAAAAGCAAGTAAATAACTAATCTAGAACTCAAGAAATAAATCTAAGAATTAAACTAGAAGAAAGCAATTAAATCTACCTAGGCAAGAATCGAAAAGAAAGCGATAAAGAAAGCAACGAAGAAAGCATAAACTACCTTAGACATAATGAATGAAATCTGGAAATTTAAAGAAAAATTAATCTAACTTTAAAAGCTTTAAAAACGAGAGAATTGAAATCGTAGGAAAACGAATCTAAACTTTAAACTAGAAATCGAAAGAACGAAATTAAACTAAGGAATTTAAACGAAGCAATTAAAAAAAACGAATCTAAAACTAAAGCAAGCAATTAAAAGCAAGTAAACGAAAGCAATAAAGAACTTACGAGAATTAAACGAAGAACGAAGAACTTGAATTAAACGAAAAGCCTTGAATTGAATTGCACGAACAACGAATCCGGATCCGAACAAAGTAAAACTAATCTAAAGTGTTTAAGTGCTGAAAACTAAAGCTAAAATATGCTAAAAGATGATAAAGGATGTCTAAAAGATGATAAAGGATTGTCTAGAATTCGTGTACAAGGGATAGTATATATAATAGGTATGAAAACCTAATTATATAAGGAAACAATAGCTGGCCGGAACGTTGGACGGTCGTCCAACGTGCGTTGGACGCTCGTCCAACGTCGCACTCGCATTCTTCTTCTTTTCTACTCTGGACGGTCGTCCAACGCTGGACGATTGCGCGCCTTTCTTGTTTCGGTCGTATCTTCCTCGTCCGAACTCCAAATCGACCTCCGTTTCCGCCTACATGCTCCTATCGAACCCCTCTTCGATATAATGCTTCTTTCTTCTCATTTTCTTCTCATTTCCGTCCTTTTTATCCTACAATACCAAAGACTCCAAAGCAACCAAATCATAGCAAAAGACAAACGAAAGAGACACAAAACATAACGAAAACGGACTCGAAAACACTACGAAAATCCTAACATTTAAACACCAATCAAACTCCCCCACACTTAGACCTTTGTTCGTCCCGAACAATAACAAAAACGAAATAAGCAAGACTCAACCACTGTGAACTATATAGGCCTCAAAACTTTTCGAAAACAAACTCTCATGATCGTGATCAAAACTATGCACACAACCTTAGCATCAATCAACACAATCTACTCAACCAATTCAAAATATGCTAATCCATCAAAGAACACTCTCCAACATGTGAAATTTTATATATGAAAGTGAACACTCAACTCTCTCAAAGAAAAGATGTATAAGATAATGCACATCATAGGGTTCACTCAATATCAATGCAATGCAACATGTTTACCATAGGCTTGCCTTCAATCTCAACATCTCCACCTAATGTAATACTTACAAACTAGGATCAAAAAGGTCTTTATAAGCTTGTAATGTAGGGACATTGGTTAAGGTAGGGAAAGTATAGGCTAAGTGACTCAAATAAATCTAAATCATCAACCTCTTTTCAACTCCAACCAAAGTATGGATTTTACTCCATCTTCTACCATCCAACACACCAAATACAAACTCAAAGATGCTAAAATATCAACTATATAAATCAAAGCTAACTACCCCCTTATGCTTATATTCTTATTCTCTCTTTCTTTTCTCTTTTTTTTTTCTTTTTTTTTTCTCTAGAGCTCCACTAATAAACGTTCTTTCTAATGTTGAACAAAGGCTCTATTTTTTTCTTTTTTTTTTTTTTTTTTTTTTTTTTCTAAGCTCATAGGGGTAGCTAACTACATAAATCAAGCATCTAAAACTCCTTTCTCCTCCTTCTTCACCACAACCAAATTTTTCTATTCAACTCCTTCCATATCACCAACCACAAATACTAAAGGTACCCATAACCATCCAAACCTCCTATCATCCAGTTTTACAAAGAACGGCTAACAAAGGCTCAAAAAGGGGTAAACAAAGGTTTATGAACAAGGTTAGTGTATAGGGATCATGTGGCTACGAAAGAATGGCCTAAGATCATCTCCTAGTTCGTAAATATACTAAGGTCTTGATGGAGAAACAAGGCAAGTTCTAGAAACAACGAAGCATGCATGATCACTCAATCAAAGAATAGGCATAAATATGCACAAATAGCTCAATTCTCACGGGCTCAAACTAACTAGTTCCCGACATCATAGCATACTTCAAATTCAATGAATAAAACGCGTCGCTTCGCCAAGGTTCCATGCATAATAAAGATCATGAATTTTTCTCCAAAAATCAACAAAAATTTTCTATCATCGGCCAAATCCACAATACTATCATCACATGCTCATTTGACTCAATTAACTCCTAAGACTCAACAAAATTAAACACATCATGCCAAAGTTTCAAAGACCCCCCCCCCCCCCCACCCCCCCCCCCCCACACACACACACACACACACTTAGAATCAAGCAATGACCTCATTGCGAGAAAATAAAAAGGAAGGGATAGAAGGAACTTATCGCACAATGTTGACCAACACACTTGAAATCCCGAGAAATTCCAAGTAGTACCTACAAAACAAACACAAAACACAATACCAAAGCGTAAAATTGCACAAAATAAAGAAAAAGAAATAAAAGACTCAAAACAAAAATTAAAAGACACAAACAATGCTATGGGTTGAAGAAACCTTGGAATCGTGGATCTTGCCAACGGGGATCATAAGGAGACCAAAACCGAGGGTCGTTTGGGTTCGGTAGAGCGGAGGTGAACGGCGGTGGCTTGCTGCTCTTGAATCGAATAGGGGGCCGTCTTGCGCTGGACGCTCATCCAACGTACGTTGGACGCCCGTCCAGCGCGGCGTTCGCTGAACACTGGAGAATTTTAATTTACGTTGGACGCTCGTCCAATGCGGTCCTCGAAAAATTATTCTCGAATTCTCCCCTTTTCTCCCTCTCGAAGCCTTCCGTACCATTGCAATCCTTAAGAACCAATCCCTGCACAAATATCAAAAAGAAAAACAAACGAAAAACAAATCCTACTCTACAAAAATATAAAGAGATTTTTTTTTTTTTTTTTTTACGTGGGTTGCCTCCCACCAAGCGCTTATTTAACGTCATTAGCTTGACGAAGGATACGATCAACCCAAACCCGTAGCACCAAGCGACGATTTGATACTCCTCGCGACATATCCACTCTTCCTTTTCGACAAATCTCGAAGAACTCGGTCATCATCAACTCTTGACTCCCCCACACTTAGTTCGAACTCCTCCTCAAATATCTTCGAGTTAAACTCTGCAAGAAAAGATGTTACACAATTGGTGAGGTTAGAAAGAAAAGAGTTAACGACAACTTCCTCTTTCGATGCATGGTTCAAGTGTTCCTCATCTACTTCATCAACCTCCTCCAAATTCCCCAGATGCTGCTCGATTATATCCTCTTCCTCATCCACACAACTAAAGAACTCGTCATCTTCAATGGACTCTTCATCGTCAATGAATTCTTCAAGAGTTTCTACCTTGTTAAAAATCTCACAAACATTTTCCTCAACACAAGGGTTAGCAAGCTTAACAAAAGAGCATAAATGAAGAGAAGAAGTTGGAATAGAAGGTGAATTTCCAAAAACCGAAAACGTTACCGAACCTCCCTCGCCGGCCATGCTTAATGTGCCGGTACCTACATCAATCCGGGCTCGGGTAGTGGCCATAAACGGTCGTCCCAACAAGAGTAGATGACCGGTTGCACTCTTGGCTCCCTTGCCTTCATGAAGTACGACGAAGTCGGTAACGACTCGAATTCCACCAACGAGGACTGTAACATCTTCCACAACTCCCAATGGACTACTCACAGTGCCGTCTGCTAGCTCAATGCGCATGTCGGTAGATTAAAGGACTCTTGAGTTCATCTTCTCGAAAATAGAATACGGCATTAAATTCACCGCAGCTCCTAGATCCATCAATCCCGAGACGGTTTCTCCGCTATCCAAGATAATGCTCAAGTCGAAACCTCCTGGATCTCCTCTTTTAGGAAATGAGTTGATAGGCTTGGGGTCCTTTGTCTCCTTCTTCACGATACTCCGAACAGGTGGAACATACGGGTTGAGCATTTGCTTCTTGTTCTTCACTCTACTCGGGAATGGAATAGGGGGGACGTACGGATCGGGCGTCTTGTGAAGAGGTTTGGCCTCCTTCTCGGCTTCCTCGAACTCTGTGCGTGCGTTCTGGGCGTTGGACGCTCGTCCAGTGCAGGCTGGACGCTCGTCCAAGGGTGGCTTCGCAGTAGGCTCCTCTTCAGCGTTGGACGGTCGTCCAACGTACGTTGGACGCCGTCCAGTGCGGGCTTCGCTGGAGAAGGAGGTGGAGCTCGTCCAGGGGCTGGCGTGAGGGTGGGCGGCCGTCCAACGTTGGACGGTCGTCCAGAAACGTTGGACGCCCGTCCAACGTGATGTGCTGCATGGTTTTGGCTCGATTCCCAACGCGAATTCGGGCTCCACCTTTGGCTAGAATGGCTTTGAGTCGACAACGAGCCACCATTGCATTGTAACACCGTGATTGCATGAGCTTGGTGAGGTGGAACGGGAGGAACATATGGAGGATAATGCACCTAGTTGGCTTGTTGTGGTTGAAGCCCTTGGCTCGGAATCCGCCCCGGTTGTTGCATCAAGTGCATGGATCCAGAAATTTGTCCAATGGCCGTCTCGAGCCTCTTTATGTTAGCATCTAGTGCATGGAGACGATCCTCATCTACGGGAGGCTTTTGTGGAGGTCCTTGAGGACGAGAATTTGGGTAATGAGGTGGTGGTGTAGGAGTAGTTTGAGGGGAGTAATATGGAGGGGAGGATAGTACGGATTGGGAGGATATTGTGGAGGTGGATAATATGGCGGAGGTTGAGAGTAGTAGGAATTTGGTGGAGGATAGGGGTTATTATATGGTGGAGGACGCCTATTTGGATAGGTAGGGGGGTTACCTTGCCCTTGTGTCGGCCTCGGATTTTGGTATCGTCCATTGTATCCCCCTTGGTATCCTTGAGGTGGTACTTGAGGTGGGTATCTTTGAGCGGCGTAGACCTCGGCTCCTCCTTCGTATGGAAACTCCCCCATGTTGTGGCACACCTCCTTGTTGTGTCCAAGCTCTCCACAAATCTCGCATTGGTCGGGCTTCCTCTCTTCCTCCTTCGGGGCCGGTGCACTTTGCTTAATCTTCAAGTTCTCGAGATCCCTATACATGTCGGCAATTTGCTTCTTCAAATCGGGGCTCATCGAGATTGCACTCGCCTCCACCTTCCTTGGCCTAGCTGATTTTTGTTGAGAACTCGCAGCGAGCGTCTCAAATATCGTCTGCAACTCGTCAGCTGTCTTGACCGCTATGTTGCCTCCGGCCGAACTGTCCACCATGAACTGACAAGTCTGGTTGAGGGCGTCGTAGATATATTGCCACAACAACTCCGGTGCCATTTGATGATGAGGGCACTGTTGAAGTAGCTCTTGGAACCTCTCCCATGCTTCGTGAAATGGCTCATCGTTGTCTTGGGAGAAATTCATAATCTTCGACCGCACCTCTTGAGTCTTGCGGTTGGGATAATACTTGAGCATGAACTTTTCGCATACCGCATTCCATGTGGCGAGAGAGTTGGCCGGGAGCGCCAAATACCACGACTTTGCTCTATCCTTCAAGGTGTACGGGAAGCACTTCATCTTCAAATTGTCCTCCGTGAGTCCCGAG
The DNA here is from genome assembly GCA_029379335.1 of Thymus mandschuricus. NCBI lineage: Eukaryota > Viridiplantae > Streptophyta > Magnoliopsida > Lamiales > Lamiaceae > Thymus > Thymus mandschuricus. Next base: position 22,580,565 of record CM057075.1, read on the forward strand.
AGTGGGAAAGTTTGCACCACCGTGCAGAACTCTCGGATGAACGTCAAAGCATCCTCGTTGGGCAGCCCTAGGTAGGATGGAAGCAACGCCATGTGATGAGGTTTAAGCTCATGATTCCTGACCGCTTCCGTCAGGACAATCGCCGAAGTGGTGGCTGTGAATGTGGGGCGAGCAAAATCGCCCATGACGACTCTAGCTGCCATGGCTTCGGGCTCTGCAAATAACAAGACCAAAGAGAAGTCTTGTGAATCAATCTCTTCCTTCTCCTTCGCGGCTAAAATCGCTTTCCTTTGATGGATGTTGTCGAAGTAGGGCGCTAAATTCCTTTGAAGACTTCGGCGACCATGCATAAACAACACTCAACAAAAGGGTTAAACGCACCGAGTGAGAGAAACAAGAAAATCGAAGAAACACAAATAAAAATAAAAATAAAACAAATAAAAATACTACACAATAAATCGCCTAAAGTGTTCCCCGGCAACGGCGCCAAAATTTGTTTCACTAAAAAGTGTTCGCAATAGAACGAAATCCTATCGTAGCACTAGCAAGTAAAACCAAAGTATCGAATCTCAAGGAAAACTTAACAGAGCAATTAATTATGTAGTAAACCTAAAACTAAGAAAGCAAGTAAAGAATATTTTGGGGTTTTTGTTTTAAATCCTAGGCAAATAAAATAAATCAAAGCAATAAATAAAAGCAAGTAAATAACTAATCTAGAACTCAAGAAATAAATCTAAGAATTAAACTAGAAGAAAGCAATTAAATCTACCTAGGCAAGAATCGAAAAGAAAGCGATAAAGAAAGCAACGAAGAAAGCATAAACTACCTTAGACATAATGAATGAAATCTGGAAATTTAAAGGAAAATTAATTTAACTTTAAAAGCTTTAAAAACGAGAGAATTGAAATCGTAGGAAAACGAATCTAAACTTTAAACTAGAAATCGAAAGAACGAAATTAAACTAAGGAATTTAAACGAAGCAATTAAAAAAAACGAATCTAAAACTAAAGCAAGCAATTAAAAGCAAGTAAACGAAAGCAATAAAGAACTTACGAGAATTAAACGAAGAACGAAGAACTTGAATTAAACGAAAAGCCTTGAATTGAATTGCACGAACAACGAATCCGGATCCGAACAAAGTAAAACTAATCTAAAGTGTTTAAGTGCTGAAAACTATAGCTAAAATATGCTAAAATATGATAAAGGATGTCTAAAAGATGATAAAGGATTGTCTAGAATTCGTGTACAAGGGATAGTATATATAATAGGTATGAAAACCTAATTATATAAGGAAACAATAGCTGGCCGGAACGTTGGACGGTCGTCCAACGTACGTTGGACGCTCGTCCAACGTCGCACTCGCATTCTTCTTCTTTTCTACTCTGGACGGTCGTCCAACGCTGGACGATTGCGCGCCTTTCTTGTTTCGGTCGTATCTTCCTCGTCCGAACTCCAAATCGACCTCCGTTTTCGCCTACATGCTCCTATCGAACCCCTCTTCGATATAATGCTTCTTTCTTCTCATTTTCTTCTCATTTTCGTCCTTTTTATCCTACAATACCAAAGACTCCAAAGCAACCAAATCATAGCAAAAGACAAACGAAAGAGACACAAAACATAACGAAAACGGACTCGAAAACACTACGAAAATCCTAACATTTAAACACCAATCATCTATTATTACTATAGACAACAACATATAGAAAACGTGTGTTGACCATTGTCTATATTCTTATAGACAACACTAACTTCGACTGTTGTCTATTATTTAATATTTTATTTTTTTAATTTATTTTTTATTTTACCCTGAATTTGTTTTATCAAAATTTTATTCAAACAATAACTAAAAGTTACTATACATTTAAATCTGAAAATTTTCATATATTTAACATTAAAAAAAAAAAGTACAATCATCTCACAATGTATATGATCATAACATATATTCTCAAACTAAATACTAGACTTTTCTTCAAAACAATACTACGATATCCAACTAACTATGTTCATCAACTACTAAGATATGCCATATCTTCTTTCTTCCATCCACGAGCATGATTCAGCAAAAAATTCTTCGAAGAAACTTTCATCTATATAGAACAAAAATAATACATACAACATATTCAAAAACTCAAACTAATTAAACTTATGAATATTCTAAATCCAAAAAGAACTTGATTATATCGAACTCACCATAACCATCACTTGATAAAATCGGATACGAACTCCGCCCACTCTTTACGGACTTCATCGATTTCCTCTTTAAAATAAAAACCTTCAAAAAACTAACAAATAAACAAATATAAATAAATTATATATCAATAATGATAAAGTAAAGACACATATAGATCAATTATATTCAAAATGTTATTTACACCTGAGCAGGACAAAAACCAGCCAGAAATAGTTGGTTCAAAGTAAATGTTAATCTGCACAAACAATGAAGAACTGACCAGACACTCAAAGTTAAAGATTTCCAGATTCCTTAAAAACAAGTCGTTTTCCTTAAGAATTTATCTACTGCAGATCTATCAACATGGATATATGCAACTATATCAGTACTTCTACTACGTACTGCATCCCTATTCCCTATCACGCAGGTATCTTTTTTAGCTTAAAGGACAGAACATGGATTTAAAATCAGTCCATATATAACTCTTGATCAACAAACTTAACTCTCTGGATTTCAAATCAATCCTTTCACCACTGAGTTTTAGTTCATATTTGCAAAACTTAATAATCTCATAATCAAATCTCTTATTTGCAGCACAATCTGGCATGCATATCTGTAACCAAAAAATCTCATACTCAGATTCAATAAGCTGCTTCAAAAAAATACAAGCAATATTGGGAGATATAAGCTAGGAACTCTTCAACAGTAACAATACTATTCAAACAAACGAGCAATCTTTAGATACTAATTTTCATTCATCAATGGACTCTTTCATCACCCTCAATCATAGTCGACACATTTCACCGTAAAAACATCAACAAAAAATAACCAACTCCACCCAAATTAAACCAAAAATAAAGAAATGCATTCAATCGAGCTATCAACTTATCAAGCAAAAGAAAATTCAAACACGCAACCCAACGTAAAGCAAATAGAAATCAAACATCATACGAAATCGAACTTAACGAAGCAAATATTAAGGTGTCTAAGACTTAGATGAAAATGCAAATTAAGATGCTGCCATGCCTACTGTATCATTACCTTATCAGTTTCACGTTGAATAGTTATGACTTGAAGGGAAGTCTTAATCTGCAGTTTAACCAATGATAACATTTCAAGAAAACGGTTAACCTCACATTGCATTGAATTACATCGGATGCTGATGTGGAGAGAAGAGGCCCAAAGATATAAATTTTTCCTAACATGCTTTCCATCGAACAGGTTCATTTGCCATTGCTATAATCTACAATACAAATAAAACATAGACAAATGTATATCTGAATCTGTAAATTTTCATTGAAGTTGGCTTTCATTGTGATGCAAAACTTTTGCTAATCCCAGTACTAGATTCGGTTGTTTATTAAAATGAAGTAGGATCACTTAAAGAAATGAAATAAAAGAAAGACAAAAGTACAACAAACAAACCTTTGCACACTCTCTCAGCCATTCCATAATGTTTCCTGCAACCTCAAACATTTCTCCAATGGCGATCAAGGTTGACTGTTTGATCAAACTCATAATAAGTTAGTGCTTAAATACATACACGACGAAATAAATCATGTGTAAAAATGATATCGAGTAAATCGAAGTTATTGAAACCAATAGAAATTTATGTTGAAACCTAGTCGATTAGCAGTCTAGCATGTGGCCTGGCATTGGTATCAATTGTAGGGTCTTCTTCAGCATCTGCCTTCATTATCTCAAGAACTCTGCATCAGGAATAGTCGAAGGAAAATCAACTATCAAGTCAGTTGATTACGAAAGGCTTGAATTCATGCTTGCCATAACAGAGTCATGCAGCCTCCCTAGTTACTGAATTTGCTGTGAGTTGATTTTGTATCATAATATATCATCAAATTTTAGCTAACTTATAAGAAGACTAAATAATGTCTCATGCCAATCTGCTTAATGCCCTGGAAAGCACATAACAACAATTTGATTTGAACAAAGTCAATCCTTAGTTTTCCTTCTCTAAAAAGTACTACATGCAATGCTACACAATCATTATATCTCTTTCTAACATTTTCTTCACTAATTACACTTCTAAGTTAGGATATAAGCTATGAAACCAGGTTTAAACATTGGGAATTTCAGAAGAAGGAAAATGCCATTTCCAGATTTCTATGTGGACTTTTATCGAACATGTAGAGCACACTAATGTAATCTGTTAACAAGAATATGAATGGTAACGACAAAATCAATAGATAATTCAATCTAAGAACAAGATGCAAATAAAATAGATCGATTACTATAATTGAGTTAAGACCACGTACTCGATTAAAGAACATAGAATCAGTCTTTAAATCCCGAGCGATTTCACGAGCCAATCGCAGGAACCATCGCCTGCGGATCAGGAGCTTCGTGCCTTTTCTGGTACCGAAGAGCGATGGTTGCAGGGCGGTGGCGATGGAGCTTCTTCAATCCGTCAGTCGTCGGAGTTGATTTCCTCGCCCGTCGGCTTACAGACATCGGCGACAGTTGTCTACAGAGAGCGCAACAGGGGCGGCGGTGTTGGATCGTCCGGCCAAACGGAAGAAGTTATTCAGATTTCAAGCAGGAGAGAAGGCATGTGGCTGGTTTGGGGCAGAGTTTGAATTTTTCCTAACTTGGGAAGATCCTACAACGAAGATCGCGGGTCGCTTCCCCATAACTTCGCCGGAGTTAATTGAATTTGGCTGAAATAGGGTTTTAGAATTGGGGAAGTCAGTGAAATTATTTCATCAGTTAAAATGAAAATTGAAAATGATAGTAATCCATTCCTAGCTTCGAAAACAAGGGAGCAGAGCAACGATGACTAATTAAATTAAAGTGAATAAAAAAAAATGTCTATTAGACAACATGCCATAGCTGTTGTCTATTTAATTAAAAGAACGGCTATAGACAACAAACGTAAAGCCCGTTGTCTATATAATTTAAATTATGCGGCTATACACAACAGTCGGCAATCCCTGTTGTCTATTATCATTGATGCGGCGATAGACAACATACTTTATAACCCGTTGTCTATGTGTCAATAGACAACGGAATTTTCATCTGTTGTAAACTAAAACTACACGAAATAAAAATTAAAGACAACAGATTTGGTATGGTCCGTTGTCAATGTCGTTAAACACAACAAAAGTATTAAAGTCTGTTGTCTATTTTCCCTTGTCTATTAGCATTTTTCTTGTAGTGACTTTTCTGCGCACAAACTTCATACACAAACCATTTACTTTACCGAGCAACGGATCGAGGATTCATCACTGGCGTCGTCTGTGGGAATCGACAAATTCATGATTTGATTCCTGTATTTGTTGCTCACATCTACCATCCATGGCTCCCGGATGAAGATTGTTGCGAGGAACTCCCTCCCGGAGTTCAGGCAGTGTTCCACGACGTCGGCGGAGTCATCGGAGGCATCATGAAGAACCAGACGCCGCGGCAACTCACGAACAGCCGCACCTTGACGTTCCTGTCGACAACCAGACTGGAACTGAAGATATCCCGGAGATCCCTCACTCCGGCGAATAGAACCTTGGAGAAGGCACAACGGCACCACCTCCACCACCACCGCCTTCCCCGCAAGCGCAAACAACCCAGCCACGCCGAGGTCCTGTAAGCTCATGCCTAGGACCTCGGGCTCATCAACCAACACCGGAGGGCAACGTCGAGGACCTCACCGCGGACCGTGAACATGAGCTGTTCGAACCAGGAGTAGCCCGACGTCTGTCCCCGGTCATCCGACGTCCGTCTCCAGTTATCCGACCGAACCCGGCAGGGCCGCCGCCGCCTCCACCTCCTGGAATCGAAGAATTGCTGAGGAACTATCTCACCAGTGTCCAAGGGCGTGAATTCCTCAACCAATACGGCGGGGAACAGGGAGCTTCTCATCTCGGCCCCGAAATCCGAACTGGGCCATATGGGATGCCCGGAGGACAGGACTTGCGGCATCACCTACAGCAGATCCGAGGTCAGCCCAAAGGAATTCCTTTGCCGCACTACGTGGCTGCGCCACCCCACGACGCGCCTCCCCAAAGACACCTAACTGAGGGCGCACAAATTTTTGATGCGCCCGGAAGGATCGTTAGTCCGCTCTCCGAGGACATTCTCAACACGCCCATGCCTTATGGGTACAAGGTGCCGAACATCAAGCCATACAACGGGATAAGGAATCCCAGCAATTTCTTAAGTCAATTCAAGTATAGCATGCTAAACCAGAACTTAGGAAGTATCCACATGTGCAAGCTATTCCCCGAACTGCTGATTGACAACGCGCGGGAATGGTTCGATAGCTTACCAGCCGGGTCAATTAGGTCGTACGCCGATCTAATGAACGTGTTCTCACGGAGTTTCTCCCAGCGTGTTGAAATGAGGCACACCCCGGCCCACCTACTCACTGTGAAGCAGAATCGGGGTGAATCCCTCCAGGACTTCATGACCCGATTTGACAGAGAGTGCCTGCAAACTCGCTGCACCAATGATCTTCTCATCATCTAGGCATTTCAGAATGCCATCAGTTCGGACCTCCTTTACAAGGAGATTCTGGCAAAAGAACCACAAACTACCACCGAGTTGTGGGCAATCGCGGATAAGTTCGCCAAGATTGATGAGGCGACCAGGCGACGAAGAGAAGTGGACCGAGGGGAGACCTCGAAAAAGAAAGAAGACGCACCTTGGCAGGTGTGATAGAACGGATTCAGCGTGGTCCGCTAGAATCTCGCCTCGGACCCTGGCAGAACCCGGCACAACCACGAGGTCCTCCCACATCTCAGCCCGCTCAGCGACCCCCTCCACAATTCACTCCGCTGACAAAGCCGAGGACCGAGATCCTCGAGCTACATGCTAACTTGTTCGAGAAACCCCGGCCGATGAGGGAGGATGGCAAGCCGAGGTCAAAGAACAAGTTCTGCCTGTTCCACGACGACTATGGGCATGAGACAAAGAACTGCAGGAATCTGGCTTATGACATCGAAAACCTAGTCCGCAGTGGTCCACTAAAGAATTATCAAGACCGAAGTATGGGATTCAATTAAGTAGACGCCCCCCGAGGTCAGAAGAAGAATAGGCAATACCGAGGTGGTAGCTGCAATGCGGAAGCCGAAAAGAATGTCAAGTATAATGACGATGACGCGGACGAGGATGGAGATTACCAATGCGATGGAGTTGTTGCTACCATCTCCGCACTCGCCAAGGGAAAGACGAAGTCCTCCCTTAAGAATGGGGCACGGACCTTCCCGAATAGGGAACCAGCCAACAAGAGATTTTAAAAAGATGAAGCAGTAACCTTCTATGCCGAAGACCTGGTGCCCCATATGGTCCCGCACTCCGATGCCATCGTCATCGAGGCCACCGTGGCCAACAAACTCATCAGGAGGATACACATCGACACTGGGGCATCCATGAACATCATGTTCAAACATTGCTTGGACAATATGGGGATAGATAAGTCAAAGATAATGCCGACCACATGGCCTCTGCATAGTTTTGCCCAAGAGGAAACACATCCGGTGGGAACGATCGAACTCCCAGTTACTATAGGGAAGGGGCCGAGGAGCTCCACCGACGTGACTGAATTCATTGTGGTAGAGGCCAAGTCCCCTTACAATATCATCCTAGGTCGGACTTGACTGAATGCGGTAACAGCAATATGCTCCACCTATCACCTAGCTCTGAAAATCCCGACTAAGGGAGGGATAGCTTTGATCCGAGGTGATCAAAAGATGGCAAGGGAGTGCCTAGACGTGGCACTCAAAGGGCAGGGGCCCCCGCCCCAACTGCCCCACAAGCAGAGCAATTACAGATGTCCGAGGAGCCGAAGAAGACGTCGCCTGCCGAAGACAGCTCGGTGAAAGAGGTAGTGTTATACGAGGACGACCCCGCTAAAGTCGTCACAGTAGGCTTCACTGAGCTCCCACATCTTCGTGAGCAAGTTATTCGGCTCTTGAAGGAGTATAGAGACGTCTTTGCATGGTCCCCACTGGACATGACAGGAGTGTCACCTCGGCTGGTTACACACATCGGCTCAACATTGACCCCGAGGTCAGGCCCATCGGACAAAAACAACGCTCTTTCGCCGCTGAGCGAAATCAAGTCATAAAGACGAGGTGATGCAACTGCTGAATGCCGGAATCCTATTTGAAGTCACGTATCCGACTTGGATAGCGAATCCGGTGATGGTCAAGAAAGTTGGGGGAGGGTGGCAAATGTGTATTGATTACACCGATCTCAACAAGCACTGCCAAAAGGACTGCTACCCCCTTCCCGACATCGACAAGAAGGTGGATTCTCTAGTCGGCCACAAGATTTTCAGCTTTCTCGACTTATACAAAGGATATCATCAAATCCTAATGGACACCGAGGACGCAGCCAAGACAGCGTTCATTACGGACTTCGGCATCTTTGCCTACCGCAAGATGCCATTTGGATTAAAAAATGCAGGAGCTACCTATCAGAGGATGGTAGACAAGATATTCAAAGAACACATTGGGAAGGAAGTTGAAGTCTATGTTGATGACATAGTAGTTAAAAGCAAGGAAGAGAGCACCAGTATTGCCGATCTCCGAACTGTGCTCTCCCTACTCCGCGAAGTCAACCTAAAACTTAACCCCCAAAAGTTCACCTTCGTTGTGACCTCGGGGAAGTTTTTAGGTTACTGGATCTCCCGAGAAGGGTTAAAGGTGAATCCATCAAAAGTCAGAGCTGTGTTGGAAATGAAGGTCCCGAAGTCAATCAATGATGTACATAAGCTCACCGGATGCCTTGCCGCACTGAGCAGGTTTCCCTCCAAAGTTGCAGAAAAACAGCTACCCTTCTTCAAAATTTTGAAGAAGGCTTCGAATTCAGCTGGAGCTCGGAACACCATCTCGCACTCAACCAGCTGAAAGAGTATCTCAACAACCTGCCAACCTTGTTGGTGCCAAAGGAGGGGGAGGTACTATTATTATATCTAGCCACCTCGGAGGAGGCTATCAGTGCGGTGCTCGTACGGGAAGAGGCATGACGCCAACTAGCCATGTATTTTATAAGTAGATCCCTTAAGGGACCTGAGGTGCGATATAAACCACTAGAAAAGCTCGCCTTGGCATTAGGCAATGCCGTTCGGCACCTGCGCCCATACTTTCATGCGCACCCCATCCAGGTCCGAACAGATTCCCCACATCGGCAATTACTGACAAAACCCGAAGCATCGGGCCGAATAACGAAGTGGGCCATCGAGTTGGGGGAGCATGACGTTACCTACGCTCCTCGTCAGGCCATAAAAAAGGGCAAGCCCTAGCGGACTTTCTGGTTGAAACCTCCATACCCGATGTCCCGACCTCCACATTGGTGCCGACAACAGTCCCAGCTCGCTCAACCGCAGTAGAACCTCCTGATTGTTGGCACATGTTTGTCGACGGAGCTTCAGGGAAAACTGGGAGCGGAGCCAGAATCCTCCTAGTCAGCCCCGAGAAAAAGGAATTCACATATGCACTTCGTTTTCAGTTCGATACAACGAACAACGAGGTGGAATATGAAGCACTACTGGCCGGACTCCGGATAGCCACAAACCTGAAGGTCACCGCCATCAAAGTACACAACGATTCTCAAGTAGTTGTAAATCACATGCTGGGAAAGTACGAAGCAAAGGGAGACAGGATGAAGAAATATTTAGCTAAGGCACGGGGTATGCAGGAATCCTTCACATACTTCCAGCTTGAACGCATACCCTGAACTCAGAATTCCCGAGCTGACGTTCTCAACAAATTGGCGGCGGTACCCGGCTCTTCACCTGTTGAAGATGTCCAACACAGAAGTATAGAGGAAGCCGAGGTCAACGATTTGGACGAAGAGCAACAACCCACATGGATGACGCCTCTACTTGACTACTTAGTAAGTGGGAAGTTGCCCGAGGACAAATCAGAAGCGCGGAGGATATTGTTGAAGTAATTACGATACACCATTGTGGACAACATCCTCTACAAGAAATCATGCCTCCAATCCCTGCTCAAATGCGTTGGCCCTACCTCGGCAGATTATGTCATGCGTGAGGTGCATGAGGGGTCTTGTGGAAGCCATATTGGACCTCGGGCCCTAGCCAAGAAGATCATGAGATGGGGGTATTTCTGGCCCACGATGCTTAAAGATTGCACCGAACTTGTGCAGAAGTGCGAGAAATGCCAGTTACATGCAAATGTAACAAGGCTACCCCAAAGTGAGTTGGCAACGATGCAAAGCCCTTGGCCGTTTGCGCAGTGGGGAATAGACATCGTGGGACCGTTTGAAAAAGCACCTGGTCAATTGCAGCATCTTATAGTCGCAATAGATTATTTTACGAAGTGGGTAGAGGCAGAACCTCTATCCAAGATCACGAGTAAGAATGCTCGCAATTTTGTATGGAAGAACGTGGTGTGCCGTTTCAGAATACCTCATGTCCTAGTCTCCGACAACGAATCACAGTTCACGGACAAGGTCTTCAGAGATTGGTGTGACGAGCTGCGGATCCAACAACATTTCACTTTGGTGGCTCACCCTCAGGCAAATGGCCAAGCCGAAGTGACAAATAGGACGCTCGTCAAGGGTCTTAAAGCCTGATTAGAGAAAGCCAAAGGGATGTGGGTGGAGCACCTTCCCAATGTCTTGTGGTCTTATCGAACTACACCTCGCTCCACCAATGGAGAAACCCCGTATAGCCTGGCTTGTGGAACATAAGCTGTTATCCCAGTCGAAATCGGACTGCCGAGTCCGCGCACGACTCATTTCATCTCTGAAGTGAACGACGAGAACAGATGTGCGGATCTCGATTTATTAGAGGAGAAACGGGATACCGCTTACATCAAAGAAGCCCGGTATAAACAGCTCATGGCCCGATATTACAATCGGCGAGTTCTAGGTCGGCAATTCAGCGTAGGAGACTTAGTCCTACGGAATAACGAGGTCAGAAAGGCTTGCAAGCTCGGCAAGATGGAAGCCACATGGGAGGGTCCTTACCGAGTTGACGAGGTCCTCGGCAAAGGTACGTATAGACTCTCTAGCTTGTCCGGGGAGCCCATCCAACGACCATGGAATGTTATTCATTTGAAGAGGTATTATGCATAGCAGTGGAGTATCATATAGGATAGAGTCAAGTTCGGTCATTAGTTTGTTTCCCTTTTACGTTTATTTGTCAGTCAGTTCGAGTCGCTTTTTCAGTTCGGGTCTATGTATCATTTCGGGTCTATTTTTGTGAACAATTTGCAAAGTTAAATGAAAATTCGCAGTTCTTTCAAACTCTGTGTCCATGTTATTTTGCATTGCTCCACTTATATGCGCATTACCTCTATTTTTTCAACACTGCCCTGACGAGGACAAGTGTTAAATACAAGAATAAAATCGTACGACTAGGGGACCACCCCTCCCGACCGAGTCGGCAACCAGGAACCCGATGATTGACCCAAGTGTCACTGATACGATCCTTGACGATCGATAAAACACAAGACGCAAGCGGAAGACCCGAAATTGATAGAACGGATGGAATATCCCAATATACCTAAAGTCTAACCCCACAAATGATATAGAATCGGCCTAAACCCCCTATACCCCAAGTGGTGATCGCCTTAGTCACACTGAGACGATGAATGACACACAAACGAGGGTGATGAACTCGATTGATTCGCCGGATAAAGAACTTCTTGGTCACACCATAAGAAATTCGAAGATAAATCTCATAAGAGAAATAAACTGAAGTAATATTGATGAATAAAATCTTATTTTCGCCTATAGTATTTGAGCCTTATTTATAGGCTTCAAAAATTCCTAATTCCACAAGGAAACTACTTAAAAACTTATCCTAAAAGATATCAAACCAAATCCTAGTCTATAAAGGAATAAAATCCTTAAAATAATGTTGAAAATTAACCTACCAACTATAGTACTCATAAAAAACGAAAATTAATAAAAATAAACAACTAAATAAACTAGTAAATAATATCTTCCATCTTCAGCCCATATCATCTTTAATTCTCGGCCCATGAATTGAAATCCACGATCTACGGGCTTCATCATTCCCCTCCTCTTGAAGAAGATTTGTCCTCAAATCTTGGTCGCCTCCTACCGCAAAAGTAAAGATTTTATGCTTTCTTTTCTTCTCACCCGATAACATGGACTCCAACTCATTTATCCCCTCCATGTCAATTTGATGTTGACTTCCTTGAATGGATAATAAGCCAAAAAATGTATCATGAACAACATCCTCAAAATCCTGCAAAGAATGAATAGAAGGAGATAGATAATAAAGATCATTAGCATTTTCCTTGCTCAACTTTGCCTCCACAAACTTCTTCTCATGCACAACCAACTCCATATCATCACTCGGATCAAGTAATGGCTCATGCATCAATACATTCTCATTTGTCTCTACTTTCTCCTCGTTGGACATCACCATCTCCACCTTCTTTGAAAATTCCTCTTGATCCTCCTCATATGCTTGTGTTGAAGTAAGAGGAACAAGCAACACCTTATCCTCCACATGAAAGATGTTCTCTTGTTTCTCTCCATCATCCACTTCATTCTGCATATCAAGATCAATTTCACTGAATGAAGTAAGCGGTCCAGAAGGTGCTTCGATTTCATCCACCTCTTCATTATGTTCTTCCATGACTGTTACTTTTGGACCTTCTCTCTCATCTTTGATCACAACTCCACCATCATCACAAGTTGGAATAGAAAAACTCAAAGAATCTGACATTGGCTTCACAAATGGACATATGTACTCCTTCGGCTGCTCTTCTTTCTCCAAAAAACTTTTCTTCGAATATGAAACAGTAGTAGCTTGAGACTGCCTCCAACTATTCTGATTCCCACGATAGAAATGGAAAGGTGCAAAATGTTTTCTCATCACCGCCTTCATCTCTTTCCAAGTCATGATTGGCTCCACTCCTTTCCTTCTTCTACTATTAGCCAATCGATCCCACCAAGTTAGAGCATAGTTCGATAACAACCTGGATGCCAAGTTCACCTTCTTGAACTCAGAATAGTTATGATAATAAAAAGCTAGCTCCATATTTCTCTCCCATTGAAGATACAACTCTGGAACATATTTCCCTTGAAAGTAGGTAATGTCCACATCTTCGTCCTCACCAAGATGGCCACGTTGGTTGTATTGTCGGACTTTGTCTTTGTAACCTCCACTCTTCGAACAAATTAACACCGACTCGGACCTCATCTCCTCGCCCCATTGTTTCACCATAGCCTCTATCTTGAATTTTGTTTCTTAATCAACCTCTTCATACGACATACCAGCAGAGTATTGAAACTTTTAGATCTCGTCGAGACGTTTCCGAAAAGGTATTATGGAGAAAAAATTGGAGTTTGTATGTGGATTCTACGACAGTTTTAAGGCTGGCCAACGAAAAAGAGGTTTTTTTTTTTTTATTTTTTTTTTATTTTTACGATGAATAAAGAGGACAAACAAAACGAATCTAGAAAACTATGACACAAACAAAAGAATGATAAGGGATGAATAACCTAGAAACGAATCTAAGGAGACACAAAAACGAATCTGAATTTTTTTTTTTTTTTTAACACGAAAACGAATCTGACGAACGGAACAAAAAACGAAGGAACGGAATGAATGACGAAGACTCGAACGAATGAAACGAACAGAATGAAAAACACGAAGATACTAATAACAAAACAAAAGAAAGATAAAACCTGGATGACGTAAACCTCGCTCTGATACCAAATGATACGATCCTTGACGACTGATAAAACACAAGACGCAAGCGGAAGACCCGAAATTGATAGAACGGATGGAATATCCCAATATACCTAAAGTCTAACCCCACAAATGATATAGAATCGGCCTAAACCCCCTATACCCCAAGTGGTGATCGCCTTAGTCACACGGAGACGATGAATGACACACAAACGAGGGTGATGAACTCGATTGATTCGCCGGATAAAGAACTTCTTGGTCACACCATAAGAAATTCAAAGATAAATCTCATAAGAGAAATAAACTAAAGTAATATTGATGAATAAAATCTTATTTTCGTCTATAGTATTTGAGCCTTATTTATAGGCTTCAAAAAATCCTAATTCCACAAGGAAACTACTTAAAAACTTATCCTAAAAGATATCAAACTAAATCCTATCTAAAAAGGAATAAAATCCTTAAAATAATGCTGAAAATTAACCTACCAGCAACTATAGTACTCATAAAAAACGAAAATTAATAAAAATAAACAACTAAATAAACTAGTAAATAATATCTTCCATCTTCAGCCCATATCATCTTTAATTCTCGGCCCATGAATTGAAATCCACGATCTACGGGCTTCATCAGTCACTTCGGAAACCGAAGTCAGGCCTCCGGGCCACTTCGGAAGACTCGATAATTGACCCAAGTGTCATCTCAGTCATCGATGATATGCTAATAAGCCATCTCGAACCCGGGAATTGACCCAAGTGTCACTTCGGAAGTAGATGATAGGCACTAGTGCCACCTCGAAAAATAGGCTATAAGCCAAAATGCTAACAACGGGCTTTCAAGCCGAGTTCAGCGAACTAAAACAAATATAAACAATGTTATAAGAAACAAAATATTTATTATTTTTATGCAGGTCATACAATTTAAAGATCAGCCACAGGGACCGCTACCATCCGGCCTCTTGCTACAATAGAAATAGCTAGCCAAGCCGCTAGTCGGAGAGTTACGCAAGTCGTCTATGTTTATGTTATCTTTCTTCCTCGGACTTCGGCCCCCACTGCGGCCAGCTCCTCCACCTCGGCTTATTCCTCCTCCCCGGTTCCCGGCAGTTCAGCCTCTATGAGTGATCCGAGGAGTTGTGTAATTGCCGTCTCCGCGGTTCGGAATAGGAGGGCGTTTCGAAGCAGGAAAAAACATGTCAATACGATCCCGGACCAAGCGAGAGGGCACGGTAGGGCTTAATGCTCAGAACCGAGAAGCATTCTTCTTCGCAGCCTGAATCTGTGGATACGCTTCAAGCCACTCTTTCAGTACGGGCTGCCTCGAGATAATGATGGGAAAGAGGTTGGCTGAGTACCGCATCTCGGCAACGTACTCCGCTACCTCCCATGAATCCGGGCCGCGATGTTTTTGTTCTCGGTTAGCATGATGAATTACTTCAAGGGCTTCGGACTCCACTTCGGATATAGTTTTGCCGCCGAGCTCATGGATTACTCGTTCATACTCGGCGTGCTCTTCGGCAGTCACCTTGGCGTCGGCATATTCCTCCTTCAGTTGAAGATAACGAGCTTTATTGGCGTCGGACTTGGTTTGCAGTGCTTTATACTTTGCGTCAAATTCATTTCGAAGATGTTCAGCACGCTTGTCAAGTCGAGCAATCTCTCCGTCCTTAACGTCGAGGAGGATCTTAAGTTGTTTGATTTCAGTAAGATAAGGAGTTATATCCACTTCGGATTTGTTCTACAGAAGATAAAATAACAAAGATACTCAGAATTGCGAAAGGGAGTTCATTTCATTGAGATTGCAGATCAGTACAGGAAGATTACACAGTCTAACACCCAAAAAAAAAAAAAAAAACAAAGTACAAAAGGGAGAGAGGGGGGGGGGGGGGGGGGGGGATCACTGACCCCGCCAGAAGGTTCGGCCTCGGTACTCAGCCGTTGGACCTCGGCTGTCTTGTTCACCACGACATCCGTCTCCCCGGCGTTGCCCGTCTCCACCTCCCTTTCCACCTCGTCCTCGTCCTCCTCTTCCTCGGAAGAAACATCCGGGGAGAGCGGACGGGTTTTCAGCTCCTCCCGAAAAGGGCCAAGGAGGGCCTCGAACTCGATGTCCCGGTCGACTTGGCACTCCTGCACCTCTTCTGCCGACCAGAGAGTTCGCTTCTCGGCCAGATGCTCCACGACCGGGAAGGGGGAGGTCTTCTTCAAAAGCTGACGAAAGTAGATGCGGAGCATCTCTTCGTCTGTGATCACCTTGTAGCCAGTGTTCTAAAAGACGCCGCCTAGGTCCGCCTAGGCGGCGCCTAGGCGTTAGTCAGTACCTCGCCGCCCGACTTATATGTAATCCGCCTAGGCTCTATGCGATACTCAACTAGCCGCTCTTGAAACTTAATCAATAGTCTATATGTGCTAATTAATCTATGTTTAGGCAAACTATGCTACTCTATGTATAATTTTGGATTTATAATTATGAAACTAACCTATCAATTGTCATAATATGTGTGTATTTATTATAAATTTGGCAACAATTTTGTAAGAATAGTAAAAATAAGCATTATAGTTCGAATCCGCCTAGGCCCCGCCTAGACTCCCGCCTAGACTCCCGCCTAGGCGCTAGTCACCCCTCCGCCGCCCGACTAGCGCCTAGCGCTTTTTAGAACATTGCTTGTAGCCATACTTCCCCCTGTCAAAATCGGGGAAGTCGGCAGCAACTCGGTCCAGCACCTCGGCGATCGCCCGAATCTTCGCCGGTTTGGTCAGTGAGGAGACCAGCGCACTGAAACTATTGCTGAAAAACATCCTTTCAGCAAGAGCCCGGAAGACCCCGCCTTGCATGGCGGCGATCTCCTCTTCGCGGGAGCGGGCCGGCAACAACTCCTCCTCGCACTTCGCTGCTTTCTCCTTGGCAGCGGCGAGTTCGGCAGTGGCGGCGGCAAGCTGTTCCTTCAGTTTATCCTCACGAACTGAGGATTCCGCCAACTCCTTGGAAAGCCAGGACTTGCCCTCGGCCAGATCCCGCACTTTCATGGTGGCCCGGTTACACTTTGAAACCGAGCCTTGCAGCAATTTTACAATCACGCCAGAAACGTGATTGTAGTCATCAATGGCGGAATCCACGCCCTACATTTATAAAAACATAGATAAGTACACGACAAGTGATGAGATTTCAAGACGAACCGAGATAAAAATATATACCGCGGGAAAAATCAGAGAAGGAGGCCGAGCTCCGGTAACGGCCACGTCCAGCTCGGAACGGGTCCTTTCGGACGACTCTGTCGCCGGTTTTTCACCCCGGCACTGGAGCTGGAGTCGGCGATCTTCCTCTTTTTCTGGGCCGGGCCCTTCTTCTTTACCATATTCACTGTATGAAGAAACAAGAAAAGAATATTAGCACCGACACGCAAGTAAGACAAAAGAAAAGAAAGACAAGGGAAGGGGACCTCACCCCTCCCCAGCTCCACCGCGGTGGAAGGATCATTGGGGCTCGGTTCGGCTGACTTAAGTTCGGACAACGACATCGGCATTTCGCCGAGACTGTTAAACCGATCAGCTAAGTCGGCAAAATGCTTTTGCCTCGGCAAAGGCTTAACAGATCCCCGACGCCATACCGAATCGGTAACCCCCTCAAATCGGCAGAAAAAGAACTGTTTTTGTCAGTTCGGCACTTTGGAAGGGGCAGTTACAGAAAAATAGCTACGGGATGAAATAAAGTACCACCCCTGCTTCCTATACTTGAAAGTAAATAAAGCACCAAAAGTCTCGGCCGAATACGGGATATTCAACCGAGAACAGGCAATTTCCAATCCGGTAATCTGCAAGATACCGTTTGGAGTAATTTGGGAAGGAGAGAGACCAAAAACATTATAAATCTCGGCGTAAATAGCCGGATAGGGAATACGGAGGCCGGCTTTAAGATGGTCGGCGTAAACTGTGACGTAACCCTTAGGGGCGAAACAAGCTCTATCGCCAACACGAGGCTGGAGGAGAAGAACATAAGAGGGGAAGTTGTATTTTACACTTAAATTATACAATGACGAAACAAAGAGCGTAAAATCACCACCCCCCTCATATCCAGAAACAACAGATGTTCCAGAGAATTCTACATCTTGGGGGTAGGGGGTAGAACAATCAGATCGTACGCAGGGACGCGTATTATCAGGAAAAAAGACAGGTTTTAGAGAGGAAGACGCAGTTGCAGAAGAAGATGCGTTTGCGGAAGACGAAGACGATGTTGCAGAAGAAGATGCAGATGAACTCAACGAAATAGAAGCCATAACTTACTTGTTATCTTTTGAGTTCTTGAAAGATTTGCAGAAGTGGGTTGAAGATGGCGATGAACAGTGCGGAGAATTTGAAAGTTATTATGGTTTCTTTCGATTTAAACAAAGGAGTGAATGATTTCTCTTCTTCAATCATCATACATTAAGGGGGGAAGAGTTAATGCGTATTCAATACGCTTAGTTAATGTGACGACGTTTCAAGTAACGACCCGTCCAATCCCTGCTTTATTGGGACACCAAACGTTCGCATTTAATGCACCTAACACGCTTTGCACGTCTTCGGTGGCCAAACTATCTCGCACTTCGGTATGAAGATTGCTTACCGAAGTCCGATCTTTGGAGGGGGTACGAATTCGGCAAAGCTCACCTCGACTACGCGACTCGGAAAAATGGCTACAACAAATACATTTTGAAGGGGGGTACGCATAACCGAGCAGAGATAACCGAACCGTAAATTATTCACTTCAGTCACCACCTCCATCACCCCACGTCTTTTTTTTTTTTTTTGGGGGGGGGGGGGGGGGGTGATAGGAAATGGCCCATCTCCCTAGGCCCAAAGTCACCACATCGGAAGTGATGAGACTGAAGCTAGCCTTGAAGAGTTGGATGATGCGACCGGAGCTAGCATTGAAGAGTTGAATCCGGATTTGCAGCTTAAAGGTCCAATGACAAGATCGAGAGCTCAAAAGCTTCAAGGATATTTGCAATGCTATCTTCAACACAAATTGGAGGGTGATGGAGTCAGATTTTGTCAATACAAGTTGGTGAACTTATCAAGCGTTGAAGACGGAGATTCGGAGGCCCATCAAGGATGAGAGGAAGACAAGCACGTTATTTCAGATTTATTATATTTGTTTGGGCCTAAACTTTGTATTTTTATTATTATGAATTTTTGAGAATATTCAGGCCCATTACTTAGTATTTTCAGCCCTAGCTTTACAGAATTAGGGTAGTATCTATGCTAATTTTGGGAATTATCATTGGACATACTTGATTGAATGAAAACAGCTTTTCACGCTATTTCTCTTGTCTCACAAACTGATATTTCTTGGTAGAGTTTGTTGTTTGGTGACCTCAAACTTGAATTCAATCGATTCGTTCATGATATCTCGTAGTATCTGGGTTAATCGAGCCACGAAGATTGCTGGACAGACGCGTTTCGAATCCCTGTAGATTCGAGGTTCGTTTCGGGTAATTTTCACAACTTTAATTCGTTTCTTTTGTTTCCAGCCATCTTAAACCCGTCTAAACATCATCAAAAATCAATCCCACCATTCCTTAACCATTCCCTAAGCCTGAAACCTGTTCATTTATTTTCAGATTCATTTTTGAACCCTAAAACGACCTGAAACTGATCACCGAGCCAAATTGAAATCTAGCCATGCGTTTTTGCTGAATTTTGGATATTTTGTATCTAACCCTAGGTTGTACTTCGTGTCAAAATTTGAGCTTAATCCGAGTTGTTCTGCTTAGGTTTCTGTTTCACCTATTTCTTGTATTCTAGAGTCGTATTGGGAAGTTTGTCAATTCGTGGATTGGGTTGATTCCGTTCTCAGTTGGCGTTTGTTTCGTTTCCGTCGCTTCCGCATAGCGTGATCACATCATAAATTTTGGCATCAGAGCCACGTCAACTTTTGTTGATCGTGGTTCAATCCAATTAGGTGTCGTGACATATTAGGGGGGAATAGTTTCGATTAAAAAAAAAAAAAAAAAAGAAAAGAAAAGAAAAGAAAAGAAAAGAGATAGATAAATCGAAGGCCCTAGTGTGTCACAGTGTGTTCCTAGATTGTTCCTCGGGTGTTTCTTGCGTGGGGTAGTCGTTGTATCTTCGTTTCTTGAGTTTTCGTCGGTAGAACTTGAAACGGCCGTAACTTTTGATCCGTTGGGCCGATTTTTCTCCATAATACCTTTTCGGAAAGGTCTTGAAGACATCTCATTGGTGGTTACCGCTTTGCTGTAATCTCTTTCGTATCTTGGCCTAAATCAGCCGTTTAAAGGGTCATATCGCTCCGTGAACTTTTTAGGGATTTTTCCTATTTTAAAGTTTTGAAGTTTCTTCCACGTACCGTTTAGGCATCTCCTCTTCTACGATATTTGGGTACATTGGGTGGTGTAGGTTCAGTCCTAAGTCGGTTCGAGTAGGATTAGTGCTCATAACGAAGTACAGCTTATACCCCCATCCAAAATTCCTTGTGCCTTTTTCCCTTAACCGTGAATCTTCCCCACAAATATCCAGCAACTTTGTGTCTTATACGTACCTGTGATTTTGGGAATTCAAGTTCGAGTCTTTGATTCAAGGCAGAGGAGTCATCATCAGTTCTGCCGAGGATTTGAGGTTTAGAGATATAGGTTGCAATTCACGAGAGTATTGAGTGATATACACGAGAGTATGAGCGACATACACGAGAGTATTGAGTGATATACACGAGTGATAGTGAGGTTTGTGAGGTTGCTTGTTTTTTCTTTTACGTTTGCTCGTTTTACAGGTACAATGGCAAACGGAGGAGACGATTCCGATCCTTCTAGGAAGACTGTCAGTAATCCTCCTGAGACTCCTTGGGATGCTAAGTTTCACTTTGATGCCATGGCCGCCCACTTTGGGAGGAGGAGTCGAGTACTAGAGCAGAAGATGGGCGACACATTTGACAACCTGAGCCAGTATGTCGTGAGCCAGTACGCCGTGAGCTAGTACGTTGTCAACTTCTACGCCGCCAGCCTGAGTTAGTGCAGGAGAATGATGCTGATGAGTACGAGGATGAATTTGATGATTATAGTGAGGGATCAGTGGTTGAAATTGAGCATCCATGGAGACGTGATCAGCCACGTCCACCTCCGAGGCGTACTTTTCGTGCCAATCACAACCGACATGGAGGGGCAGATAGCTTGTTAAATAACATCGAGACAAGCATTCCTGAATTTGAGGGGTTACATGAACCTGACGTGTACCTCGATTGGGAGAGGAAAGTCGACAAGATCTTTGAGTGCTATGACTTTACGAAGTTGAAAAAGGTTCAGCTTGCGTCGTTGGAGTTTAGAGGATATGCAACCTCATGGTGGGAGAATCAGCAAGAGAGGAGACGCCATGACAGTTACCCACACCTATATACACTTGGCAGGAGATGAAGGACGTCATGAGAGGACGTTTCATTCCGGTACACTATGAACGAGAGCTTGAGAAGAAATTGAACAGAATCAAGCAGGGAACTCGTTCGATTGAGGAGTACCATAAGGAGCTTGAGACAGCTATGAACAGGGTTGGCAAGGAAGAGACATTGATTGCCACAATAAATCGATATGTTGAGGGAATGAACCCAGACATAGCTTGTGAAATAGAGTTGAGGGACTTCACCAGTATTGAGGCTATGATAAACTATGCCTCAATTGTGGAACGACAGCTTAGAGATGGACGTAGACGATCTGCCTTTTCGACCCCATCACGGAATTCTTGGGCCCGAGGAGGTGATGCGCCTGCACCGAGTGCATCTGCGTCGAGGACAGCCCCTACACGTCCTCAAGGTCAGTCCACGCAGCCCGTTCGCCGTTCTGAGCAGACTGCTCCACCGGCACCGAATCGGAATGCTCCGACTCGACCTGCACCCTCAGGTCAGCCTTCGAGTAGCAGCACTCCAGGAAGAGCACGTGATGTTCAGTGTCAAAAGTGCAAAGGATGGGGACACTTTCAAGCTCAGTGTCCCAATCGCAGAGTTTTATTCATCACCGAGCAGAATGAGTTAGAATCAGCTAGTGAAGAGGAAGTTGATGAAGGAAAAGATGCAGGGGATGCCGATCAGTTCTTAGAGCAGCCACTAGTCAGCACTCTCTTTGGTGCAATTGATGTTAAGGATGAGCAGCCAAAGCTAGCTAACGTCAGCCTTGTTTCGATCCGAGCTTTGAGCCTTATTCGAGACGAAGAGTAGAATGATCAGCGGGAGAACATCTTTTACTCACCCTGTTCGATTCAGGATAATGTGTGTTCGCTCATCATTGATAGTGGTAGCGTTGTAAACGCCATCAGTCAGTATGCAGTGGGAAAGTTGGAGTTGGTCCCACAGAAGCATCCAAAACCGTACTGATTGCAATGGTTGACAGACAGAGGCGAGATTCGTGTCGGATATCAGGTACCTGTCACCTTTTCAATTGGTCGTTTTACTAACATTGTTTTGTGTGACGTCATCCCTATGGAGGCGGCACATATTTTGCTTGGTCGTCCTTGGCAGTTCGATAGGAAGGCGATACATGATGGATTCGCCAACACTTATGTCGTGACTCGAGAGGGACGCACCACCAGATTGTGGCCTTTAGCACCTAAAGATGTGATTGAAGATTAGAAACGGATGCAGGAGAAGTTCAAAGAAGAGAAGGAGAAACGTGCAGAGGGCAAGCGGCCCATTCCATCGGGACAGACCACTGCGGGATCTCAGTGTACTAAGGGTACCAAGGGCCTCTCTAAGGCTAAAGCTGCCCATGTTACCACTTCTTCCACTTCAAGTGAGAACAGTTCTGAAGCGGTGAACCGAAGCCTGTTCATTAGTATAAAGGGAGCTCAGAAAATTGTCAAAGCAGGTAATGCTGTCGTTCTGGTTAATTTTAAGGTTTATGATACTTCTGATGTTGTTATTGCTACTGTTTTGCAGCCATTGATGGAGGAGTTCGAAGATGTCTTCCCAGATGAGATACTAAGTGGTCTACCACCAATTTGGGGAATTGAGCACCAGATCGATTTTCAGCCGGGAGCAGTTCTTCCGAACAGACCAGCTTACCGCACCAGTCCCGAGGAGACAAAGGAGATTGACCGTCAGGTCAGGGAGTTACTGGAGAAGAAGCAGATTAGAGAGAGCTTATCACCGTGTGAAGTGCCCGTAATCCTTGTACCAAAGAAGAACAATGAGTGGCGCATGTGCATGGATTGCTGAGCTATCAACAAGATAACAGTGAAGTATCATTTCCCTATCCCTCGGTTAGATGATATGTTAGATGAATTATCTGGAGCGTCTGTCTTTTCAAAAATTGATTTACGTTCTGGCTATTTTCAAGTGAGAATGAATGAGGGAGATGAGTGGAAAACTGCGTTCAAAACGAAGCATGGATTGTATGAATGGCTTGTGATGCCTTTTGGCCTTACAAACGCTCCTAGTATGTTTATGCGTCTAATGAACCATGTTCTGCGTGAAGTCATAGGGAAATATGTAGTGGTCTATTTTGATGATATCCTTGTCTATAGCACGAGTGTTGAAGAGCATGTTAGACACCTTAGGCATGTGTTTGTGTTGCTGCGTGATGCGAAATTATATGCTAATTTGTCTAAGTGTTCCTTTTGCATGGATGAGGTTATATTTCTTGGCTTTGTTGTTAGTAGTCGTGGAGTTGAAGTTGATAGGACTAAGGTGAAAGCCATAGAGGAGTGGCCAACGCCTAAGTCATGTGCTGATGTTCGGTCTTTTCATGGTTTAGCGGGCTTTTATCGTCGTATTGTGCATGATTTTTCCACTATAGCAGCCCCTTTGACTGAATTGACTAGCAAAGATAGGAAGTTTGAGTGGGGCAAAGCCCAAGAGCATGCTTTTAACTTGCTGAAGTCGAAATTATGTGATGCTCCTGTGTTGGTTTTGCCTGATTTTAACAAAATGTTCGAGATTGAGTGTGATGCCTCTGGTATAGGTATTGGTGCTATTTTGATGCAGGATAAGAAGCCCGTTGCTTATTTCAGCGAGAAGTTGAATGGTGCAGCCCTGAGATACTCAACATATGACAAGGAGTTGTATGCACTGAAGAGGTCTTTGGAGACTTGGCAGCACAGCCTGAGGCCGAAGGTGTTTGTGATTCACACTGATCACGAATCGCTGAAGCATCTGAAGGGTCAGCAAAGCTTGAACTCGCGCCATGCTCGATGGGTGGAGTTTATAGAGTCGCTCCCCTATGTGATCAAGTACAAGAAAGGAGAAGAGAATGTGGTTGCTGATGCACTTTCTCGCAGTTTGCAAGGTTCTCGTAGGGCTGAACAGGTTCGAGAGATGCATGAGAAAGTCAAGGCGAGGATTGAGCTTCAAGGTGTCAAGAACGCAAGGAAGGCGAACACCCATCGCAAGCAAGTGTTGTTCAAACCAGGTGATAAGGTTTGGATTCACTTCAGTCCGAGCCGTTTTCCTAACTCGAGGAAGTCGAAGTAATGCCTCGTGGAGATGGACAATTTTACTGTGGTTGCACGGGTCAATGATAATGCATACCGAATTGACCTTCCAGGTAAGTATAAATGTTCGTCAACTTTCAATGTTTCTGATTTGTCTCCATTTCCTGTAGATGATCGAGATAGTGAGGAGGACTTGAATTCAAGGAAAAATTCTTTTCAGCCGGGGGGGGGGGGGGGGGGGAGGGGGGAATGATGAGACTGAAGCTAGCCTTGAAGAGTTGGATGATGCGACCGGAGCTAGCATTGAAGAGTTGAATCCGGATTTGCAGCTTAAAGGTCCAATGACAAGATCGAGAGCTCAAAAGCTTCAAGGATATTTGCAATGCTATCTTCAACACAAATTGGAGGGTGATGGAGTCGGATTACGTCAATACAAGTTGGTGAACTTATCAAGCGTTGAAGACGGAGATTCGGTGGCCCATCAAGGATGAGAGGAAGACAAGCCCGTTATTTCAGATTTATTATATTTGTTTGGGCCTAAACTTTGTATTTTTATTATTATGAATTTTCGAGAATATTCAGGCCCATTACTTAGTATTTTCAGCCCTAGCTTTACAGAATTAGGGTAGTATTTATGTTGATTTTCGGAATTATCATTGGATAGACTTGATTGAATGAAAACAGCTTTTCACGCTATTTCTCTTGTCTCACAAACTAATAGTTCTTGGTAGAGTTTGTTGTTTGGCAACCTCAAACTTGAATTCAATCGATTCGTTCGTGATATCTCGTAGTATCCGGGTTAATCGAGCCACGAAGATTGCTGTACAAACGCGTTTTGAATCCCTGTAGATTCGAGGTTTGTTTCGGGTAATTTTCACAACTTTATTTCGTTTCTTTTGTTTCCAGCCATCTTAAACTTGTCTAAACATCATCAAAAATCAATCCCACCATTCCTTAACCATTCCCTAAGCCTGAAACCTGTTCGTTTATTTTAAGATTCATTTTTGAACCCTAAAACGACCTGAAACTTATCACCGAGCCAAATTGAAATCTATCCGTGCATTTTTGCTGAATTTTTGTTATTTTGTTTCTAACCCTAGGGTTTACTTCATGTCAAAATTTGAGCTTAATCCGAGTTGTTCTGCTTAGGTTTCTGTTTCACCTATTTCGTGTATTCTAGAGTCGTAGTTGGGAAGTTTGTGAATTCGTGGATTGGGTTGAATCCGTTGTTAGTTGGCGTGTGTTTTGTTTCCGTAGCTTCCGCATAGCGTGATCACATCAGGAAGCCTATTGCTCCACCTCGGCATAAGCCCAATCAAGGCAGTCCGGCCCAACATCAACTCGGCCCAACCCACATCAAATACAGGCCCAGGGAGTTGAGCTCTAACCACCAATACGTGGAGTGATGGAGAGAAAGGCGGAATAGAAAACCACCCATGATCTCCACGTTCCCACTTCGACAACCAGCACCAACATCAACTATAAATAGGAGAATCAATTGTATTGTAGACACTCATGCTACTTTGAATACAAAAACTCTCTCTTTCTCCCCGTGGACGTAGATCTTACTATCGAACCACGTAATCCCCGTGTTCTTTACTTTTCTACGCACAAACTTCATGCACAAACCATTTACTTTACCGAGCAACGAATCGAGGATTCATCAAGAATGCAACGTAATATTTTCAGCTAAAATTCAATAGTACATCAACTTTTACACAGTGCACCTGCTATTTATAGAAAATGAAGATAAGAGAGTCGCGTTCGTGAATATAAACGCGCTATCAATCTCTACCGTTGATCTACATCTAATCCTACGGCTAAAAAGACATCCTCCAGCATTTATCTAGCTGGCATTCCAGCGTGTCATTACTTAACCGACATAACAGGTGTTTTATTCTAATTGGCTAAAATGAAATTACCCTAACTGCTACAAAACAGAACGTGATTGAAGAAACAGTCTTCATCTTCATCAAAGCATTGCAACTGCTGCTTCTCTTCTCTTTTTTAATCTTCATTTCCACACCCCCTCTAAAGATTAGCGCGGTGCAGATCCACCAAGCCAATCTTGCACCACAGAAACTTGAAACGCGGACCCGCCAACGCCTTTGTAAACAAATCTGCCAGCTGCAAAGTTGAAGAAACAGGAGTAGGAATTAAGAACCCAAATTTAAACTTGTCACGAACCCAATGACAATCAATCTCTATATGCTTCGTCTTCTCATGGAACACTGTATTTCGAGTAATATGAATTGTTGCCTTATTATCACAGTGCAAAGGAATTGGCAAATCAGTAACACAACCAAAATCTTTGAGCATAAAAGAAATCCAATATAATTCTCTGGATGTAGTGCTCAAACTCCTGTATTCAGCCTCTGCTGTGGATGTAGAAACTGTTGCTTGTTTCTTACATCTCTAGGAAATCAGTGATGAACCCATAAATACACAAAAGCCAGTAAGTGACCTTCTAGTATCTAAGCACGATCCCCAGTCAACATCAGAAAAACCCTGTATATGTGTGGTGTTTTCTGCATTATTAAACAATCCCAGAGAGGGACACCCTTTGAGGTATTTAAGGACATGTATGGCTGCATCCCAGTGTGCAGTACATGGTTTCCCAATGAATTGGCTTAACTGCTGTACTGAATAGGCTAAATCAGGCCTTGTCATGTTCAAATAAAGAAGTTTTCCTACCAACCTTCTATATGGTTCTGGATCCACTAATAGAGAATCCCTAGACTCAACTAGTTTTAGTCCTGGAGGAAGAGGTGTTGCAACATTTTTACGTCCAACCAATCCAGTTGATGCAATTAAATCCAACACATACTTTCTTTGATTCAATGCTATCCCATCTACTCCTCTAGCTATTTCCATACCCAGAAAGTAGTGTGCAGGTCCTAAGTCTTTGATAGTGAAAAGTGTATGAAGAGTGGACTTAATTTCTTCAATCAAGGCAATGGATGGACTGGCAATTATGAAGAGTGGACTTAATTTCTTCAATCAAGGCAATGGATGGACTGGCAATTAGTACATCATCAACATACACCAGTAAACATATAAAGTCCTCTCCTAACCCCTTTGTAAATAAACATGGATCTCCAACAGAAGGATGAAAATTTTTGATGAGTTGAGCTAAACTCCAGATTCCATTCTCTAGAAGCTTGCTTTAACCCATTTAGGCTTTTAACAAGTTTACAGACTTGCCCTGCCTTGGCTTTTGTGTACCCCTGAGGTGGTGTCATGTAAATCTCCTCATGAATGAATCCATGCAAAAATGCATTATTGACATCAATTTGATGTAAATGCCAGGATTTATGAGAAGCCAAAGCAATGAGCATTCTAACTGACACAAGTTTGGCTATTGGTGAAAAAACTTTATCATAATCTATTCCATATGATTGATTATAACCCTTTGCTACCAAACGTGCCTTATACCTTTCTACAGTGCTAGTAGGTGTGTGTTTTACCTTGTAAACCCATTTGCATCCAATGGGTTTCTTCCCAGCAGGCTAATCCACCAACTCCCAAGTCTGATTATCCTCCAATGCCTGAATTTCCTTGTTCATGGCCTCCTCCACTCTGTGTGACCACTTGCCTCTTTATAAGACCCTGGTTCTTGAATAACAGCCAAGTTAAACAAGAACTCAGTATATGTTGATGTCAACCCTTGTGAGATAACATAAGGAAAAGTGGGTGGTGAACCTTTTGTAGAGTCACCCACTGTCACTGAAGCAACCAGATGACCTGTATAGTCTTCCATCCATACAGGTTGCTTCCTAATTCTCTTGATTTATCTGTCCACATTGTGATGTGGTGTGCTAGTAGAGTGAGATGAGCATCATTGATAACCACATATTTAGCATGCTTTTGAGTGTGTCTTGATGCGTGTTTTGGTTCGGATTTGTGCTTAAATGAGTAGGGAATGATAGGTTTTTACAATCTATACATTTTCTATATGCTTTACATTTTCTCTCGGTTTCCGTGCTGATTTCAGGTGTTGTGGCAATTTTCTGGGCGAGTTTAACTTATCCTATGTCGAAGAGGATCGAAAGAGGAAGCCGTAGCACTTTGCGGATTAATTTTCCGATGCCGGACGAGAGAGAACGAGCCGAAACCGTGAGAGCGCGCGAACTGTCAATTGTGGGCGGAAAGTACACGAGTCAACCGAAAATGAAATAGTCAACCCTTCATTTAACTTTCCAAAAATTACAGATTTTACCCCACCTTCTCAACTTAAGTTTCTAGTATTTCCAATTTGACCCCAATGTGTGGGAAAACTATATATAGCTAGATATTTTCCTTATTTGTCATCTAATTTCACTTGTAATTCAATTGAGCACTTTCTCTTAGAACCCTAGCTATTTCCCTCTTTCCTTTTTGGTATTTTCAAATATTGTTGAAGATTATGCTTGGAGATTGAAGATATTGTTGAAGATTTCTTCTCTATTTTCTTCTCTTGTCATTTTCATTATGCTTTTACTTGTTGTTGATGGTTTGATGCTTAGATCCATGCTAGGCTAGATCCATTGAGGCTTCAAATGATGGATGGTGTGAATTAGGCTAGGATTTGGTGGTTATTGATGTGGATCTACCTTTCCTTTGAGTTGCCCTTGGATTTGATTGGATTTAATTTGCATGAATGATTGACAACCATGAGTGCATATAAGGTGTTTGATGGAATGCCTAGGAAGCTTCCATTCATAGCACTTGGCATGAATCCTTGCTCATATTATCTAGTATTGATTTGCATTACTCCTAGAAAGAATTGTGTGAATTGATGTTAGATTAATAGGCATTGTGCTTTTAGGAGTTGGTAATATGTTTAGAATGGTAAGCATGTTATTCAATCCACTAGTTATCAAGTCTTAGGAGGATGAGATAGCTTGATTTATGTAATAATGTCACTCAAAGGAATTAAAATGGTTTGATACATCACTTGCCTCGTCCTTAGCCTAATCACACCGGAAATCATTTGAATCCTTGCTTGCTTTATCGAATTTCTATTACTTGCTCTTTTATTTGTTCTTTACATTGCTTGCCTTCATATTTTGCTTGTTATTTCATTCACTCATTACTTGCCTAGTTATAAAACACCAAACTCATGACTATGTGCTTAGATAGTATGATAGAGACTACGTGAACTACTTGATTGTCTATCGATACATTCACTCCTTGTGGTTCGACCCGGACTACTAGCTAGTTCGGTTATTGTATTATTGATAGGCTAGAAATAGCCGAGTCAATTTTTGGCGCCGTTGCCGGGGAGTGAATAGATTGATGATCAATAGTTTGTTTAGTTTCTTGTTGCTAATTTGAGCTTGTTTTTTTTATAGATAGGATGGTATTGTGCTTGTTGATTCAAGCATTTTATTGGACTATTTTTGATTTCTTTATTGGTGTGCTTGATAGGTACACACTTCATAGATCCAAGGTTAAACATGTGGAATCTTTCGTTTTGGACTATGAGAAGAGATAAAGAACTTCCAAAGAGCAAGATGTGGAAATCAATCGGGAAGTGGAAGTTCTTAGGAAGCAATTGGAGGTTATGGAAGCAAGAATGGATGAGCAAAGGAGGAGAACTCAAGAGGTTCAATTAACTCCTATAATTGAGATATTCCAACCTCTAAAAGCTAGTTATCAAGGAAGAGAATGGGGCACGGTTGATGCACCTAGCTTTGAGCTTAAACCGGGTTTGATTCGTTTGGTTCAAGCAAATCAATTTGGAGGAGAAGTCACCGAGGACCCAAATGATCATCTATACTCATTCCTTGAAATTTGTGATACCCTCAAGCTCGAAGGAGTGCCAAATGACACAATCCGGATGAGACTCTTCGGATTTTCACTTCGTGACCGGGCTAAAGAGTGGTTCAAAGGTCTCAATGGGAAGTCAATCAAATCATGGGAAGACCTATGCAAAGCTTTTCTCTTGAGATATTTTCCACCTTCTAAGGTACAACGCCTAATCTCGGAGATTTATCAATTTGCCCAACATGAGGATGAGTACAAGTCCTTATCTCAGAGCAGAATAGGACAGGATGACAATGAGAATGCTCTGACAAGACAATCTCGTTTTTACGCAGAAGCATGTCACCAGCCCTGCAACCTTCTGAAGTAAAAGGTAACTCTTCAATCTCCCCTCCTACGATCTACAGAATGAATATGCATTTGGCTCGCTTGACCCGAAAATAGGGAAAATTGAAGCGATGCAGTATTCAAGGTGGGAGATGAATGAATAGACACTCGGCAGCTCATCTCAATGAAGAGTGAGTAAAGAGTGAGTGTTTATCCACGATGAAGGAGATGGGAAGACATGCTCCTCTTCGGCGGAAGGATGGGAAGAGGACGCAAGGTCTAGGTGCCAGCCGCAGGCCTAAGCTTTCACCATTTTTACGTGGGAAGGCCCGATATAAGACCCCACAACCGTTACTAGAAACGGAACTTGCTAGTGTTTATACCCACTAAGCTAGGAGTCCTAGGCTAGGTAGCAGCTTTCCTTGCTCGCTTTGGAAGTAGATTGCTCCGAGAGCAATCAATAGTTCCCCCTTAACCATAGCCTTTACAATCCTGTTAGTTGGTAGGGAACGTCTTCCAACACTCCACCTTTCTCCACCTTATTTCTCCTTCTTCAAGCGAGTGAGTTTTGAAGTGACTCGCTTGAATTGGTGAAGATCCAAGGCGAGGGTCACTTGAGGGCAAGCGTCCACTCCCTTGTGCATCCTGAACATAACACTTTTCACCAGGGTCTAGTAACCTTAATTCCATGCATAGCTGGTTAAAGTGAGACTCAGTTAGAGGCTTGGTGAGGATATCTGCTCGCTGGAGATCGGTATGGATTTTCTCGAGCTTGATATCCTTCTTTTCAACATGATCACGAATGAAGTGATGTCGAATTACCACGTGCTTGCATCTAGTATGAAGCACTGGATTCTGTGAGATACATATTGCACTATTGTTGTCGCAGAAGATTGGAATCTCATTCGCTTCAACTTTGTAGTCCTTCAACTGCTGACGAAGCCATAGGATTTGAGAACAGCAGCTTCCAGCGGCCATATATTCGGCTTCAGTCGTTGAAGTAGCTACACTTGTTTGCTTCTTTGAAAACCATGAGATCAGTATGCTTCCCAAGAACTGACAAGTGCCAGACGTTGATTTCCTATCAACAAGGCATCCTCCATAGTCAGCATTTGAATATCCTGTGAGCTCCAGATTGTCTTCAGCAGGATACCACAGCCCCATGTTGACGGTGCCTTTGAGATAGCGAAGGATTCGCTTGGCAGCTTCAAGATGGCTGTGCTTGGGATTGCTTTGGAAGTGAGCACATACTCCAACTGCAAAGGCTATATCTGGCCTGCTTGCAGTGAGATAGAGAAGGGATCCGATCAAGGCACGGTAGTCTGTAGCATCCACAGACTTCCCTTCTAGGTCTGGCTCCATCTTCCAGTTGGTGTTCATCGGAATCTTCACAGCTTTAGCATGCTGAACACC
Organism: Thymus mandschuricus; assembly: GCA_029379335.1. NCBI lineage: Eukaryota > Viridiplantae > Streptophyta > Magnoliopsida > Lamiales > Lamiaceae > Thymus > Thymus mandschuricus. The sequence continues at coordinate 22,612,273 of CM057075.1, forward strand.
AAACTTGGCAAGCATGTCTCGAGTGTATTTGGCTTGATTGATGAAGATTCCATCATCCTGCTGCTTCACTTGAAGACCTAGGAAGCAACTCACCAAGCCTATCATCGACATCTCATATTTGGTCTTCATCAATTCTCCAAACTTCTCGCTGAGCGACTGGTTTGGTGATCCAAATATGATGTCATCCACAGAGATCTGGACCAATAGCATATCTTCTCCATGATTGATGGTGAAGAGAGTCCGATCTATCTTCCCTTTGTGGAATCCATTATCCACTAGGAATTGAGATTGCGTATCATACCACGCTCTAGGCGCCTGCTTCAATCCATACAGGGCCTTCTTCAGTTTATACACCTTATCTCCTTGCTCGAAACCCGGTGGCTGCTCCACATACACTTCTTCCTTGAGTTCTCCATTGAGAAACGCACTCTTGACGTCCATTTGATAGACCTTGAATTTCTTAGCCACTGCATAGGCAAGAAATAGTCTAATCGCTTCAAGTCTGGCCACTGGAGCGAAGGTCTCATCGAAATCGATTCCTTCCTCATGGCAGTAGCCCTTGGCAATGAGTCGAGCTTTGTTTCTCATGACGTTGTGGTCCTCGTCCGTCTTGTTCTTGAACACCCAATTGGTGCCAATCACATGCTGGAATTTGGGACGATCCACGAGGTACCATACGTCGTTCCTGGTGAACTGGTTCAGCTCCTCTTGCATGGCAATCACCCAATTTGAATCTGCCAGGGCTTCCTCCACGCATCTGGCTCAATGTTGGACAGAAAGCAATTAAACATAGCACTTTCTCCAAACACTGGTCACCACGCCCTTGGATAGATCTCCAATGATTTGGCTTGGTGAATGATTTTTGAGCCATGCACGCTTGGATCCACCAGCTTCTTCTTCTTCTTCATGCGGGTCGCTTGCTTCTCCATCTGAAGCGACCTGAATGGGTGCTTGGCCTGCACTCGCTTCATGAGTCTTGGGGGCAGCTTCAACCTTTTCTTGGGCAACTTCATCGCTTAAATCCTTGATTTCTTCATCATCTTCAAGCATGTCCCAAGTCAGTGGATTGATGGGTTCCTCGCTTGAATTCTGGTCATTCGCTTGAACCTGTTTCTGTGGAAGACTTAAAGAAGATTCATCAAATATACATGGGGTGATTCCTCCACAATTAGGGTTTTGCAGTTGAATACTCTGTAAGCTTTTCTAGATGTAGAATATCCTAAGAATATTCCTTCATCTGCTTTGCTTTCGAAAGCTTTCAACTGTGACTTCCCATTGTTGTGAATGAAGACCCTACAACCAAAGATATGGAAATAAGAGATGTTAGGAATTCTCCCTGTCCATATTTCATATTGTGTTTTGTCGAATCGTTTGTTGAGAAGCGTCCTATTTTGAGTGTAACATGTGGTATTAGCAGCTTCAGCCCAATACTTCATTGGATGCTTCGAATCAGCAATCATAGTGCGAACGACTTTTTTGATAATTCGATTTCTTCTTTCTGCTACTCCGTTCTGCTGAGGTGTACGTGCTGAGGAAGTTTGGTGTGCTATCCCATGCTCTGTGCAGTATGCTTCAATTGTTGAGTTTAGGAACTCTGTGCCTTTGTCGGAGCGAATGGAGGCAATCGCTTGGTTCTTCTCCCCAGCAAGACGCTTGAGCAATTGAGGTAGATTGGACAGTGTCTCCTTTTTTCTAAAGAGAAATACAACCCAAGTGTAGCGAGAGAAGTCGTCGACTACAACAAGAGTGTACTTCCTTCCATTGACGCTTACTGGAGTGACTGGTCCAAACAAGTCGATGTGTAGCAGCTCCAGCACTCGTTTGGAAGACGCTTCATCTAAACTGGCGAAGTGCTTCTTCGTCTGCTTCCCTCGTTGGCATGGTGAGCATGGATGGTCTTTGACAAAGACCTCATTGGGTATGCCTTGCGCCAAGCCTTTCCGAGCTAAGCGATTGATCATCTTGAAGTTGAGATGATTGAAGCGTCGGTGCCATAGCCATCCAATTTCAGTAGCATTCCTAGTGACCAAACACGTTTCCTCTTTGCAGCTGTCCCATTGCGCAATGTAGACATTCCTCTGTCTAACTCCAGTGAGTGCAATCTGGGACGTTAGCTTGTTCTTTACAATGCACTTGTTGGATAGCAAGTTGTGCTTCAGTCCTTCCACGTAGGAAACTTCTTCAATCTTGAGCTTTCCTATCTGCAGTACGTCGTACCCTTTGGTGCTTCCTTTAGAGTTATCACCAAAAGTTACATGTGGACCCTTCTCCTCTGTGTATTCTTAAAGTAAAGCTTTCATGCCAGTCATGTGTCTTGAACATCCACTGTCCAAGTACCAAGTAGGTTGACCTTCACCATGGTCCATGGCGCTCACCTACAATTAGACAAGTTTTGGTACCCAAATCAGTTTGGATCCTTGCAGGTTAGTCCCTTTTGGTACCCACACTTGCTTCACTCTCTTTTGAGAGTTAGCTTGTGCTTTGGGCTTCTCGACCTTTTGAAATTGTGATTTCTGCTTGGATGCAGCTTCACATGTGCAACAGTGTGTGCATGAGGGGTAGCGACTCGCTTGAGACACACCTATGCTCTTGCCCTTTTGCTTATATCCTGAAGCGACTTGCTTCGGATTAGCCTTAGGCTTAGAGACTGACTTAGGGTTTTTGTTCTTTGCAAGCGACTCGCATGGTTTCTTTGAAGCGGTCAACCTAGGGTTTTGACCCTAACTCGCATGGGAAACCTTTGGGATTTGAAGCGACCTCTTGGGTGCTTCAAACACTTCCCCCTAAACGTAAGTACGGTTGGACCATCTCCAATCCGACTCACGTGACACGTAGACATTACTTCTCTTTTTGAAAGGAAGATCCTTTGTCTCTGGTGTCTTTGTTTGAGACTTAACATTCTTCCCTTTACCCTTTGATTGGTAAGATTTAGCATTGTGAGTGCTAGGGTTTGTTGATTCAGGCTTACCCTTAGATTCTTCCCTTGAAGATATAGACATCTTCATTGGTTTCCTCTTAGGGTTCTCAAACGCTTTGCCCTTGTCTTTGTTAGTGGTTGCTTTGGAGGCAGTAGGCACATCCAAAGGAACTGATGGTGTTGTGTTAGAAGCACCAACAAAGACTGTAGGCTTGGAAGGTCCTCCCTCATATCCAAGGCCTCCCTTTCTACCAAAAGGTAGAAGCGAGCTCTCTAGTGCCTGCTTGGCAAATGAGGCTTTGTTCAAGTTGGCCACTAGATTGGATTGGGTTTCATAACTTCCTTCCAAGCTTTTATGCCTCGTGAAGAGATCCTCGAACTTACTAGTCATAGCCCTAAGATTATTCTTGACTTCATCAAGTTCAGTGGCTAGCTTTCGGTTCTCCTTCTTGCTGTTAGGCATAGCTTGTTTCAACACTTCGTGATCGCTTAACAATTTATGGTGTTTGTTAAGCAACTCACTCCATGTCGAGGAATGAACTTCCTCTTCGTGAGTGTGTGCTAGTGTAATTGAACTGGTTGAAGGATAGAAGAATACCTCTCCTGTAGTATCTTCATCGGTGAGCGCCATCAATCCAAGATCCTCACCCTCGCTGGAGTTGGGATCAGTGAATGCGTCCGAGTTGCTTGAAACTTCCTCATTTGAAGCGACTGGTGTCTCGCTAGCGACTAGCGCTCTCCGGGATCCTTCTCTCTTTGCCTTCAGTTCATCACGCTCCTTGGCACTTAACTTTGGGCACTCGGATTTGTAGTGGCCCATTTTGTGGCAGTGGTAGCATTCCACATCCATCATGTCTCTGCGGATCGGCTTGGACGTCTCTTCTCTCTTTCCTTTTCCATCACGAGCATCAGTGTTCTTTCCCTTGTACTGCTTGTAAAACCTTTTGTATTTCCCCACGCGTGAATTCATCTTGTTGAAGTTCTTTGATAAGAACGCGCCTCCTCCAGTTCCTCCCTTGACATCTTTGCAAGCGTCTGGTGGTTTTTTTTTTTTTTTTTAATCAAAACACCCGAGGGGGTGAGGGGTTAGGCAGACCCCCAACCAATAAAACCAAACCAATCGAACAATGTCTGTGGGAGGTAACACTAAAAATGAGTGCTATCCCCACTACAAAGGAAAAGGTAAAGACTGACAGGAGGAGGATCCGTAGAAGACCCAACTCCCAACTACAAATGGAAAAACAAACCGAACTAATAACAATACACTGAGAAAGGCCCAAAAGTGACCATCTCGGGAGATTAACAGCACCACCTATCATCACGAGAGACAGTAGACAAACCAGCATGATAGGTTATGAGTACCGGAACCTGAAGTTGGGGTAGCCCAACTGATCCATCTGAACGAGCGCCAGGAAGTAGTTAGGGGCGCTGGATGAGTCGAAGAGTACCATGGTGTCGGTCTGAAGACCCCGACTGATGCAGCCCGTGATTCGAGATATCAAGCTTTTAGATCGAGATTTGAAGATTTTATGGGATAAAGCTTGAAGATATTATTTTATAGATTTTATTTTATGTAATTTTCGTTTTTATTTAGATATCTAGTTGATAGGGTTATTTTAAGCATTATTTTGGAGATTTTATTCCTTTTTAGATTAGGATTTGATTTGGTATATCTTAGGATAGATTTTTAACTAGTTTCCTTGTGTAATTAGGACTTTTTGAAGCCTATAAATAAGGCCTAAATAGGGGTGACGAAAATAAGCCTCAAAATATTTGATTATCAATTAAAATGTGAGATTTTATCTCCTTTATGTATCCTATGGATTTCTTAGTTCATACAGGTATTTTTTATCGGCTAATCAATCGAGTTCATCACCCTCGTTTGTGTGTCATTCATCGTCCCAGTGTGGCTAAGACGATCATCACTATTTGGGGTATAGGCTGTTCTTAGAACTGACTTATATCATTTATAGGATTAGATCTTAGGTGTATTGGAATATCCATCCTGTTCTTTCAATTTCGTTCTTTTAGTTTTTATTCCTTCCGCGTGCGTCTTCAACTCGGTCGTCAAGGATCGTATCATTTGGTATCAGAGCCTAGGAATTTTATTTTTTTTTTTATTTTTTTTTTTTTAATCATATAATTTAGTTATCTTTAGTGAAGAAAAAAAAAAAAATAGGAAAAAAAAGAAAAAAAATTGTCGTATTTTTTTTGTTGGGAATTGTTCAGAACGAAAATGTTAAGGGGGAACTACATGGGACACTTTAAAAAATGTAGTGTTTTGATTTGATCCCAAAACCCCAAAGCGTTCTGTTCCCAAGCGACCCATTTTTGATGTAGATGATAGGTTAGAATTTTTCTAAGCCTATACTGTTAGGTTGGCTTTATTTAGCTTAGCTTTAGACTGTAGGAATTCCAAGTGAAGGTCACTCGCTTGAGTGTGTTTTTCGAAGCGAAGCAAGTCTAGCAGGCCGAAGTGAAGCGTGCTAAAGAACAGCGAAGCGAAGCGAACGCTACAGTTCAAAGCCAAAGCGATGCGAAGCGAGCACTACAGTGGAATCAAGTGAACCCACTTAAGCGAAGCAAAGCGTGCGCTACAAAGAAAAGCCGAAGCGAGTCAACGCGAGTCAACACTAAATTAAGTAGTGTCTCGGGAAATTTATTTCTCAAGTGACTCACTACAAATATGACCGTGAAGCGACTCACTTCAGAGCAGCCGCTACAACTTCAAAGCGAAGCAAGCCACTACCTACCAGAAAGCGACAGCGCGACTCCCGCCCATATTTTGAACTCCAGTCAACAGGAGATCGTAGCATTAATTACAAGATCTCCACGTGTCGAAAGCGGAGTGGAGCAGAGGAGTTGACTGCCAGGCCGACAGGGCGCCGCTACAGTACTGGCTCGCTCCAGTTACTGTTGAAGTTGGAGTTTAGCCAGATTTGGCAAACGGACAAACTGCGCATCTGCAAAAGCATACTGGCTACACAAAGTACTGTCGAGTGGAGGAGAGACAAGGCCACCAACCAAGCAACGGATCTCGGCCATCTCTCCGCCTATAAATAGTGAAGGATCACAACGTGAAGAAGTAGAACACTACCTACGCATACGAGCCTACTGCAAACAAACACTCCCAAGCTTTTGAGCAATCTTCGAGTCTTTGTTCAAGTGTTCTCCGAGTTTTCAGTTCATCGGAACTCGTCTTCACAACCTTCACACTTAGAGTCTAAGCCCATTCCATATCCAAGCTTAGAAGAAGAGCTCTAGCCATCTTTGCACTTATTGTAAAGAGCTCTTCACATTGTGTTCGTCAACCAAAAACCCTAAATCTGTCTGTTAGGTTTTTGAGTCGTCGTTAGGTTGTTTCGATCCAAGGCCCTTCTTTCACCGATTGAAGAAGCCTCGATCATAGAGTTTAGATCCAGGCTTACACTTACATCGTTTGTGTAAAGCTCGATCGAAGCTAGGCTGTAAGGAGAGCCCGTAATCTCCCTGTCTGTTCGACTGAAGCGAGTGAAGCTTCAAGTCTAGTTAGGTTTTTGGTGTGAACCCGGAATCACCCAGCGTCTGTCAGATCCAAGCGAGTGAAGCTCGATCTTGACCAGGTTTTTGAAGGACCCGTAACCTTCAAGTTCTTGAGTGAAGAGAACAGTTGCCGTCGTGCAACAAGTGGACGTAGGAGCTTTATCTCCGAACCACTATAAATCCTTGTGTCGTATCTCTCTATCTCTTATCTCTTTACTATATTCGATTATTCATTGCACATTGCATCTAAACAAACCTAATCTGGAAATTTTAAATACTTAGGAAAGATTTAGCTCACCAAATTCCACACATACGAGTAAAGACTCCCTCTTGATCAAGTGCTCACTTCGATCAAGCAGGCTAGCTACGTACTGTAGATCTAGTTTCAGCTAGGTCTTAAGTTTCAAGTGAGCTCTTTACTTGCTACTCTGAGTTAAGGGATTTGAAGTTGAAAAACTTCAAAATACGTATTACCCCCCCCCCCCCCCCCCCTCTACGTATTTTCCCATTATCAAACCGGGACCAACAAGTGGTATCAGAGCAGCGGTTCTTTCGAGCCTCTGCTTTGCATATCCGAAGCGAGTCCCCACTCGCTTCACGTTGTCTCACTGAACCGGATCCTATTTTCCTAAGTGCATCAATACCTTACCCACGCATACTGCATATACTACTAACTGTTTGCCATGTCTACATACAGTGCTTCTAGTCTTCCACAGTTTTCAATTGAAGGCTATGAGATCTGGAGTTTCCGAGTCGAGAGCTTCCTATGCTCCATCCACGACCGGATGTGGGAAGTCATTGAGGACGGACCAATCGAGATCAAGAAAGCCATATCTGTGGATGTTCCAGCCGCTGAAGGTCGTCCAGCCCACGTTCGACAACAGTACGTGGAGAAGGATAAGGATGAGTATACTCCAAATGACTTCAAAGTTGCCAACCTCGACAAGATTGCACGCCACACGATGCAGAGCACTGTGTCGGACGCCTATCTACCACGAATAAGGAAATGTGCAACGACAAAGGAAATGTGGGAAACCCTAGCCCTCATTTCTCAAGGAACAGACAAAATCAAGGAGAACAAACTCGCCGTTCAGATGCGGGAGTTTGAAAGCCTGATAATGAAGCCAGGAGAATCCATCGACGCATTCGAGCTGAGAGTTACCAACATCACTGCAACTCTCAACTCACTTGGGAAGGAACTCACAGACAAGGAGGTGAATCTGAAGATAGTCCGAGCTCTCACAAGGAAGTGGCAGACTATGAAGGAGCTGTATCTAGCAACCAAGGATCTATCAAAGCTCACACCGGAGATTCTGTTCTCTGAACTCAAAGCTCATGAATTCGATCTGAATCGTATGAACCTCGACGAAGAGGACGAAGCGCCCACTACGTCAAAAGGAGTAGCATTCAAAGCTGCTGAAAAGCGAGCAGTCGCTAGCCAAGATGACAAGGGAAGAGTTGGAAGAACACATTGCGTTCTTATCCAAGAACTTCAACAAGATGAACTCTCGAGTGGGCAAATACAAAAGATTCTACAAACAATACAAAGGGAGGAGCACTGATGCTCGAGAAGGAAAAGGAAAGAGAGAAGAGACGACCAAGACGATCCCGCGCGACATGATGGAAGTGGAGTGTTACCACTGCCACAAGATGGGCCACTACAAATCCGATTGCCCAAAGCTCAGCGCTAAAGAGCGCGAAGAATTGAAGGCCAAGAGGGATGCTCCAAGGCGAGCGCTCGTAGCGAGTGAAGTGCCGGTCGCTACAACTGAAGATTCACCAAGCGACTTAGATGCATTCACCGATCCAAATTCCAGTGATGGTGAGGATCTTGGATTTATGGCGCTCACCGACGAAGAAACAGGAGAGGTATTCTTCTATCCTTCAATCACTTCAGTTACACTAGCACACACTGTCAATGAGGAAGACCAATCCTCTTCATGGAGTGAGTTGTTTGACAAGCTCCAGAAATTGTCAAGCGACCACGAAGTGGTAAAACAAGCTCTGTCGCAAAGCAAGAAGGAGAACCGAAAGCTAGCCTGTGAGCTTGACGAAGTCAAACTCAATTTAAGGGCTATGACTAGTAAGTTCGAGGATCTCTTTGCTAGACATCAAAGCTTGGAGGGAAGGTATGAAACCCAGTCCACTCTAGTTGCCAACTTGAATAAAGCATCATATGCTAGGTAGGCACTAGAGGGCTCGCTTCTGCCTTTTGGTAGGAAAGCTGGCCTTGGATATGAGGGTGGACCTCCCAAGCCGACTGTCTTTGTTGGTGCATCACACACTACACCATCAGTCACTTTGGAATTGCCCACTGCATCCAAAGCGACCACTAACAAAGATAAAGGCGAAATGGCTGAGAACCCTAAAAGGAAGCCTATGAAGATATCTATATCTTTAAGGGCAGATCCTAAGGGCAAGCAAAGTTCAACAGTCCCTAGCACTCAACATACTAAGTCTTACCAATCCAAGGGTAAAGGGAAAACTGTTGAAGCTTCTAAGTCTCAAGCCAAGACACGAGAGACAAAGGATCTACCTCCTAAAAAGAGGAGTAATGTCTATGTGCCACGTTATCCGGACTGGAGATGGTCCAACCGGACTAACGTTGAGGGGGAAGATTTTGAAGCTTCCACTGGGTCGCTTCAGATTCCCAAGGTTTCTCAAGCGAGTCAGGGTCAAAACCCTAGTTGGACCGCTTCGAGGAAACCAAGCGAGCCGCTTCGACAGACTAGAAACCCTAAGTCAGTCTCTAAATCCAGAGCTAATCCGAAGCGAGTCGCTTCAGGATATAAGCAAAATGGGAAGAGCATAGGTAGGTCTAAAGCGAGTCGCTACCCCTCTTGCACACACTGTTGCACGTGTGAAGCTGCTTCAAAGCAGAGATCACAGTTTTCAAAGGTCGAGAAGCCCAAGACACAAGCTTCAGCTCAAAAGAGAGTGAAGCAAGTGGGTACCTAAGGGAACTAACTTGCAAGGACCCAAACTGATTTGGGTACCAAAATCTGTCTAATTGCAGGTGAGCGCCGTGGATCCCATGCCGAGTGAGGGTCAACAAGTATGGTACTTGGACAGTGGATGTTCAAGACACATGACCGGCATGGAAGCTCTACTTCACAACTACATAGAGAAGAAGGGTCCACACGTAACCTTTGGTGACAACTCTCGAGGAAGCACCAGGGGATATGGCGCACTGAAAGTTGGAAAGCTCACAATTGAAGAAGTCTCCTATGTGGAAGGACTCAAGCACAACCTGTTGTCCATTTCACAGTTTTGTGATAAAGGGTACAGGGTGGAGTTCATCTCCAACAAGTGCATTGTGAAGAGCAAACTCACATCTCAGATTGTGCTCACTGGAATTAGGCAAAGGAACGTCTACATAGCACAATGGGACAGCTGCAAAGAGGAAACTTGCCTAGTTGCAAGAAGTGCTACAGAAATTGGATGGCTATGGCACAGACGCTTGAATCATCTCAACTTCAAAGCCATCAATCGCTTAGCTCGAAAGGGTTTGGTGCAAGGCATACCGAATGAAGTCTTCATCAAAGACCATCCATGCTCACCATGCCAACGAGGGAAGCAGACGAAGAAGCACTTCGCCAGTCTCGAAGAAGCCTCATCAAAGCGAGTGCTCGAACTGCTTCACATGGATCTGTTTGGTTCAATTACTCCAGTTAGCGTAAATGGAAGGAAGTACACCCTAGTTGTAGTTGACGACTTCTCTCGCTACACTTGGGTTGTATTCCTTTTCAGCAAGAAGGAAACACTGACCAAACTGCCACAACTACTCAAGCGATTGACGGTGGAAAAGAATCAAGCTATCGTGACCATTCGCTCCGACAAAGGCACAGAGTTCTTGAACTCTACAATTGAAGCATACTGCACGGAGCATGGCATAGCACATCAAACTTCTTCAGCACGCACTCCTCAGCAGAATGGAGTTGCTGAAAGAAGAAATCGAATCATCAAAGAAGCCGTTCGCACCATGATTGCAGACTCGAAGCTTCCGATGAAGTATTGGGCTGAAGCTGCCAACACGGCGTGCTACACACAGAATCGGACGCTTCTCAACAAACGGCACGACAAAACTCCATATGAAATATGGACAGGGAGAATTCCTAACATATCTTATTTCCATATTTTTGGTTGTAGGGTCTTCATTCACAACAATGGGAAGTCGCAGTTGAAAGTCTTTGAAAGCAAAGCTGATGAAGGAGTATTCTTAGGATACTCTACATCAAGCAAAGCCTACAGAGTGTTCAACTGTAAAACCCTAATTGTGGAGGAATCACCCCATGTCGTATTTGATGAATCTTCTTTAAGTCTTCCACAGGAACAGGCTCAAGCGAATGAAAAGGATCAAAGCAAGGAACCCTCAAATCAACTCACTTGGGACATGCTCGATGAAGATGATGAGATCAAGGACTCAAGCGAGCAGAATCCCAAAGGAGGAGTCGAAGCTGCCCCCAAGATTCCTGAAGCTAGTGCAGGCCAAGCACCCAATCCAGTCGCTTCAGTCGATGAAGCGAGCGACAAGGAAGAAGATGAAGATGAAGCTGACAGATCAAAGCGAGCGTGGCTCAAAGATCACTCACCAAGCCAAATCATTGGAGATCAATCCAAGGGTGTAGTGACCAGAAGTCAAGTGTTTGGAGAAAGTGCCATGTTCAGTTGCTTTCTCTCAAACATTGAGCCATCAAGCGTGGAGGAAGCCCTAGCCGACTCTAACTGGGTGATCACCATGCAAGAGGAGCTGAACCAATTCACTAGAAATGACGTTTGGTACCTCGTGGATCGTCCCAAGTTTCAGCATGTTATTGTCACCAAGTGGGTGTTCAAAAACAAGACCGACGAGGACCACAACGTAGTGAGGAACAAGGCGCGACTCGTTGCCAAAGGCTACTGCCAAGAGGAAGGAATCGACTTTGACGAAACCTTCGCTCCAGTGGCACGGCTTGAAGCTATCAGATTGTTTGCTTGAAGCTATCAGATTGTTTCTAGCCTATGCAGCAGCCAAGAAGTTCAAAGTCTATCAAATGGATGTGAAGAGCGCATTCCTCAACGGTGAACTCAAGGAAGAAGTATATGTGGAGCAGCCACCGGGTTTCGAGCAGGGAGATAAAGTGTATCGCTTGAAGAAAGCCCTGTATGGGTTGAAGCAAGCTCCCAGAGCTTGGTATGATACACTATCTCAATTCCTAGTAGAGAATGGCTTCCAAAAGGGAAAGATAGATCGGACTATCTTCACCATCAACCTTGGAGAAGATATGCTTTGGGTCCAGATCTATGTGGATGACATCATATTTGGGTCACCAAACCAGTCGCTTAGCGAGAAGTTTGGAGAGCTGATGAAGACCAAATATGAAATGTTAATGATTGGCTTGATGAGCTGCTTTCTAGGTCTTCAAGTGAAGCAGCAGGATAATGGAATTTTCATTAACCAAGCCAAGTACACTAGAGATATGCTTGCCAAGTTTGGTGTTCAACATGCTAAAGCTGTGAAGATTCCTATGAATACCAACTGGAAGATGGAGCCAGACGAAGAAGGAAAATCTGTAAATCCTACAGATTATCGTGCCCTAATTGGGTCACTACTCTATCTCACTGCAAGTAGACCAGATATTGCTTTTGCAGTCGGAGTTTGCGCTCGCTTCCAAAGCAACCCCAAGCACAGCCATCTTGAAGCTGCCAAAAGGATTCTTCGATATTTGAAGGGCACTGTCAACATGGGTATTCCGATGCTGACTATGGAGGATGCCGAGTCGATAGGAAATCAACTTCGGGCACATGTCAGTTCTTGGGAAGCAAGCTGATCTCGTGGTTCTCAAAGAAGCAAACTAGCGTAGCCACTTCAACAACTGAAGCTGAGTACATGGCCGCTGGAAGCTGCTGTTCTCAAATCCTATGGCTTCGTCAACAATTGAAGGACTACAAAGTTGAAGCGAATGAAATTTCGATCTTCTGCGACAACAACAGTGCCATATGTATCTCGCAGGATCCAGTGCTTCACACCAGATGCAAGCATGTGGAAATTCGACATCATTTCATTCGTGATCATGTCGAGAAGAAGGATATCAAGCTCGAGAAAATTCATACTGATCTCCAGCGAGCAGATATCCTCACCAAGCCTCTAGCTGAGTCTCGTTTCAATCAGCTATGCATGGAATTAGGGTTATTAGACCCCGGTGAAGAGTGATAGATCCAAGATGCATGAAGGAGTGGTCGCTAGTTTTTTGTAGCGTCACTCGCTTCGGATCTTCACCAACTCAAGCGAGCCACTTCAAAATCTCACTCGCTTGAAGAAAATGAAGTAAGGTGGAGAAAGGTGGAGTATTGGAAGAAGTTCCCTACCAACTTATTGGAATTGTTAAGTATATGGTTAAGGGGGAACTAATGCTTACTCTCGAAGCAAGCTACTTCCAAAGCGAGCAAGAATGCTGCTTTCTCGAATTCTGCATCGCTTCAATTTGCCCTAGCTTGGGTCAAAGCGAGTTGACTGCAGATTCATTCTCTAGATTGTAGGAAAGCTTGAAGGTTTACCTTTTTATACAAAAGGTTGCAGGGCTGGTGACATGCTTCTGCGTAACATACGAGATTGTCTTGTCAGAGCATTCTCATTGTCATCCTGTCCATTTCTGCTCTGAGATAAGGACTTGTACTCATCCCCCATTCGTCGTGAATAAGTACACTTACGTGATGCTCCCTTCGGGTTGTAGTAAGCTTGTGTGCTATATTCATTTTCTCCCTCATTCACTTCGATGGAGGACTCTCTAATTCGTAGAGGAAGATGAATGCCATGAAGATCTAATTCAACATGTAGCATTCAACAAGTGGTATCTAATTCAACATGAAGTCTTCAATTTGTGGTATTGATATAGGTGAAATTTACCTTGTTTTCATAGCCAAAAAGAGTCGATTTTGTGTCTCGATTTTATAGTATTGTCTATGTTTTATATGGTTTTTAGTATATGGGACAATATTATGCTTGTAGGTGTTTTTATGTGTTTTCAGGCATAAATCGATGATAAAACCCCGAGACGAGAAAAGGCGTGAAGATCGAAGCTGAAAATTCAAGATTTGAGTTCGAGTGAAGGCCTCTCAATCGACCTCTCGATCGAGAGGTCTGTCGAGAGGTGTCCAGCCGGGAATTTTCTCCTTTATTAATTATGACTCCTTTTTGGTTTAGGCTTTCCTTATGTAAATTTCTCCTATATATACTCCTAGTCTAGCATTGTAAAACCCTAATCTAGTAAACACCTTATTATTTTACATACTTTCTAGCACACTTTTATTTTAGAGTTTTGTATTCAACATTGGAGTTTTTCAAGTTTATTCAAGATTCAAGTTTCGAAGTTCTTCGTGTTCAAGATTCAATTCCAAGTTTTTCTTACTCTTACTTTTTAATTATGTTCTTTCAATATTTTGTGTTCATGTTTACTTTAATTATGTCTAGCTAAATTCCTTAGTTGATTTTAGGGATTGAATGCCTAATTGAATTTATGTAAGTGTTTTTGTTTACAATTAGCCTTCCAATCTAGATGCATGTTTCATGGTGCTTATTCTCATGCATAGTTAACTGGCCATTAATTGTGTATGCATAGCTATGTGTTTATGCCTTAATTGGATAATTGCATAATTGATCTCATGAAAGCATGATATAATAGTTTGATTTTCTTGATTGATAATTGAATTGTTATATGTTCATATATAATTGATTTGGTGTCTTAGTTGAACCTAGTTGATTATATTATTGGTACTTGTTCTATTTTGCACTTGATTCGATTCTTACAATTCGAAAGAATATTAGGATCTCGTTGGGTGACTACTTGCATGGCTTTAATTAGGGTGTAAGTTATTCTTGCATGTATCACATTTAGATTGGATTAAATTGGTTAATTGTATTCATTAATTGCTTGCATAAGTTTGATTAGGTAGGCTTCCCTAGAATCAACACTTTTCCTTATTTGTTCACTTTCCTTATTTATTTAATTGCTTGTGCTTTAAGTTGTTTTATTTGACTACTTAGGGCTCGTTTGGTATCCATATACTAGTATATTAGATATCAGATAAGGGTATGTGTATCAGATATCAGGTATAGGTATGAAATTGATATCCGATATATGCGTTTGGTGTAGATTGTTCGGACGTAGGATATCAAAACTAAATTTAAAAATAAAATTAATAAATAATAATAACAATAATAATAATAATAATAATAATAATAATAATAATAATAATAATAATAATAATAATAATAATAATAATAATAATAATAATAATAATAATAATAATAATAATAATAATAATTCGTTAGTTAATAATAATAACAATAATAATAATTAATAAAATTATTTATTTTTTATTATTATTTAATTCTAGTTCTAATTACAAAATAAGTCGTTAGTTAATAATAATAATAATAATAATAATAATAATAATAATAATAATAATAATAATAATAATAATAATAATAATAATAATAATAATAATAATAATAATAATAATAATAATAATAATATTATTATTATTATTATTATTATTATTATTATTATTATTATTATTATTATTATTATTATTATTATTATTATTATTATTATTATTATTATTGCAATGGAGATATGAGTGATACCTCTATAAAAATCAGTATATGAAAAGAGTTAAAAGAGAGGATATCAGGATATCAAAGATATCAATTTGATATCCATATACCGATATGCCAAACACATGGTATGGGTATGAGATCTTTTGATACCCATATCTGATATACGTATATGGATACCAAACGGCCCCTTATTTCTTTAATTGCTTATTTCCTTATATGTTACTTGAGTTCTTTTTATTATTTGCCTAGTATAAATACCACATTCACTAAACCCTTAAAAGCCTAGACATCACATTTGTTCTTGAGTAGAGGTATTGTGTGTGTTTTCGACTTGTCAGTCCCTGTGGATACGATACTCGTGCTTCATTATATTACACCTATTTTGTGTGGTAGAAATAGTGCGATCAGGTATCAATCTCCTACGAAGTGAGATTGACTGGTAAGTGTTTCAATTTTAAGTACACTAAGTGAGCCGAAGCGTGCTAGAAACCTTCACTCACTACGTGGAAAATATGAAATGAATCTGACACAAATACAAAGAGGAAAACACTCTTGTTTATCCTCGAAGTATGTAAGTCAGAAACATTTTAAATAAAGCAAAGAAATTTCATTTCTATATTCCAGTCGCTACAGATGGCGAAGCAAGTGATGAGTCACTTCGCAAGTCATCGCAAGCGAGTGCGGAACAGTCACTCAAAGTGAGTACTCCGCAAGCGAGTAAAAGCCAAAGCAGCCCAACTCGAAGCGAGCGGGTACGAAGCGAGCGGGTATGAGCTGTCTGCACTCGAGTGCAATTTTCACTTTCTGCCAAGTATTTAATGCAGAATCAGGAACGGCGAAAATAACGGGCGCGTGGTTCTCACTTCAAATTTGAAGCGGGAAAAGGCGGAAAAGATCCAGCCATCGAATCTCAACAGCCCCCAATCTGCAACCGTTGGATTAGCGCCGTATAAGACAATCCAATCACAACAGGCCACGTGGAGACATCGTGCAAGTTGACGGTTCACTTTTACTGTGGTGACGCCGGACACGTCAGACCCATCACCGCACGTCCACCGCCTACCTACAGAACTTACGGCGATATTACCGTCCTACCCCTGCCACGTCAGACGAAACCTAATTCTATATATATGAGACGTCGTCGATTTGCAGAACCTTTCACAGCCTTCAAAATTTGCCATTCTCGTGCTTAGATCTGCGATTTCTGCAACTCACGAGTCTCAACCCTTTCTTTTTAAACTCTGTTCAAATTTCTCTAAAATCACCATGGGAAAGAAGAAGAACACCGAGACGATGGAGGAGTTTCTCGCGGAGGTCGACAAACATATCAATGTCGAGCCTCATCTCGATCCAACCATCATCGAGAGGAATGGTTTTCTCCGTAGGGCCGTGACCAAGGCCGGACTATGGAAGTTTGTGACGGCGGTCCCGTCAAAAATTCTGGCTAAAGCCGTCGGCGAGATCCTGCTAAACTTGAGGAAGGAGCAAAACAAATCCTCTTTTACCGATCCACAGACAAGGAAGCCAGTGGAGGTGGACATGAGCGAGCTTATCGGCACGTTCAACTTGTCGAGAAAAGGAGGAGACTCATTACTGGATTTGGGTCTCTCGGCCGGAGTACAATATGGCCGATTTGCAGCCGATGGAGCAGATCCAAATTTTAAGGAGGCCAGTATCCGTTCGAGTTTGAAGGCCCCCTTCAACCATATTTGCGAGCTCTTCTCGAAGAGTGTCGCGTGCTACGTCGGAACCCTGGATACACTTTCCGAGACGAAGCTGATCGCCACAGCAGTTATCGTCGACAGCCTCACCGGAACCAGCTTCAACTGGCATGGCTGGTTTCTCAAACAAATTCATGAAGCTGCCGGTGACTTTGCGTTTATGAGAGGAAGCACAGATCAGATCATTCGCAAAGGAAAACTCAAATTTTTCTCGAGGCTATCTGCTGCCTTGGAGGAAAAATACCCCGGCAAAGTCTGGCCGGAGTCCGACGTCGGCATCTACAACAAACAGTCTATCTATTACGATAAATGGAGGAAAACCAAAACCTTGATGGACTTGGGACTTCTCGAGGTTGAAGTACCCGTAGCGAGACCGGTTGCCGAAAGGCAAGCCGAAGTGAGCCAAGTGAGGCCGGTCGCTTCACCCGGGAAGCGAGCCGCGCTGAAGCGAGGCAAGAAAATGAAGCGAGTCGCTTCAATCGTTCAAGAAAGCGAGGCGGTGGAGAAGCCGCTTGAGAACGTTGAAGTGACTCAACCCCAGCCTACTCAAATCCAAATCCAATCTCCCCAACTACAAATCCAAACCCTAACCACCCAAATATCCTCAACTGCCCAACACCAAACACAAAAATCCCCACGTGAAGAAGATACAGGTTCTTCACTTCAAATTCCTGATATCCCTCTACTCCACGTCGACCCAGTCGAAGCCTACACAACCTTCAAACCATTCCAATCCCAGCAAACACAATCACCACCCACTGAAGCCATACAAATCTCTGAAACCCAAGAAACCTCATCACCTTCCCAATCCCCCTCGACATCGGCAGCTACAGCCGATACCGCCCAAACAACCAGTGAACTTCCCATCATTCCACAATTCATACCCCCTGCCCTCACCATTCATAAGCGGGCTCTCGAACTCTATGTCCTAGATAGAGAGCAAGCCGCAGAAACGATCAATCTTCGCTACTCCAATGTTCCTTGGACGGACGTGTTCTACACCAATGTCGTCGACTTTCTGACGTACATAACATATCGTGGAAGAACTGATCCAGATGGAAGCCAAGTTACTGAACTTCATCCAGATGGAAGCCAAGTTACTGAACTTCATTGGCGAAAATGGCTTCCATGCCTTCCTTGAAGGGACCAGCTTCTGGGAAAAGCTGGATGCCAAAGTGAAGGAATCTTATCCACTCGCCATTGTTCCGAAGCGAGTGCCCTCTTCCCATGAGAGGAAGCTAATCAGGGAGCATAAGGAGGAGGTAGAACTGAAGGATGCTGAGATTGCTAGTCTTCACAGCGAGATTACAAAGATGAGTGAGGACATGGAGAAGAAGGCGGGGGAGGTCATTAGTCTCAAAGAAGACTTTGACAAGAAGAAGAAGGATTTGGAGGGAAAGGTGGAGGAGAAGGAGAGGTTATTGGAGGAGAAAGAGAAGGCGCTGGAGGCGCAAGCAAAGTTGGTGGGAGAACAATCAACAACTATTACCGAACTCAAGGGCTCGCTTGATGGGGAAAGGAGCCGCTTGAGGAAGGTCAATGCCGAACTTGTCTCAGTTGGCAAAGAAAAGAAGGAGTTGGAAAAGGAGTTGAAGAAGTTAAAAGAGAAGTATGAGAAGAGAGAGGAGGAGCTGATAAGGACGGGAAGTGAGCTGCTGAGCACGAAAAAGGCCCTGGACTCTCTCAAGAATGAGATGAAGCTGCTCAAGCAAGAGAGTGAGACTGATAAAAAGGAACTGGAAAGTAGGAGGAAGAGTGCGCAAGCTATTGACCTAAGGAATGCTGAATTAACTCTACTACTGGAAAAGGTCAAGGAGCTGGGCAAAGCGTACACAGAAAAGATGGCTGCATGTGCCGAATTCCATCTCTCTCTAAACCAGAGAGAGAGGAGCCTTGAGACGATGCAAGCAGAACTTCTAGCGGCTCAGGAATTCTGGTACTTCAACTTGCAGGAGGAGAAGGCGGATATAAGGAGGGAAATTGAAGCGGAGCTGGAGGCTCGCTTCAGAGAAGTAGAACCTTTAGAGAGGATGATGGCATCAGTTGTGGAGAGAGAAAAGCAGTGCGAGTATCTACTCGAAGAAATCTCAATCAAAACTGCTGACCTGGTGGCTCCAACTGTGGGAAAAGCCGAAAAGATGTTGGAGGCCATTTTCAACACTGTCAACTCACTTCACCAAACCCTTTCCGGAAAATCAATGATCCTAACCCCTGGTAGTGATGATGCCAAAAAGGGGGAAGGACAAGTGAAGCTAGGAGGAACTGGAGGTTCAGGGGGAAGCAGAGTTGGTGTGGAGCTGATGCTGGAGGGAGGCAGTGGTGCCGGTGAAAAGGAGGATGTAGTAAATGAAGCGAGGGCTCTGGGCAAGACAAAACTCACGAAGGAGGAATTAATGAAAAAGCCCGAAGAGCCCAGCAGGCCGCTTCATGAAAAAGTGCTGAGTGCTTCAATTGCACGGCATCCTCCGGTGACCATAATAACGAAGGAGGAGAAGCGGATGCAAGTGGAGAAGGATGCTGCATTGGCGTGGGAGATGGAGCAGCTTTTTGAACTAACCAAAAATTCTATTGCTGCAGGTGCTTCATCTAGTTCCCAAGCGGCCGCTTTACCCAAAGCGCCCGCTTCAGCCACCACGCCAGCTTCATCAGCCGCACTAGCTTCAACTGCCGCACTCGCTTCATCCGTAGTTGTCCCTTCTAGTGCCGCTACGAAGAAGGATATGCCGCCTCCCCCACCACCGAAGCTGCCACTGAAGCGAACTGCACCGGAGATAAAAGGTGATGACCCCGCGGCCAAGCGCCAAAAGGTCAAACATGCAGTTGCTTCTAGAGCTGAGAAGGAGGAGAAAAAGAGGAAGGAAAGAGAAGGAGGAAAGAGCGAAGTGGAGAGGACGAAGAAAGTAAATGCCAGACGACTCCAAGTGATTGACGCACGGATCGAGGAGCATTTCAGTGAAGTGTTGCTTATTCAGTCCTCGTTGGTCCGAAGTGCGTTCATTCCCCTCATGCCAGATGAGTTCGAAGCATGCGAAGGTCAAGCCATATCTGATGCATGCGACGTGACTACAAAGGAGATGGTTGAGTCGGGTCGCTACCCCAAAAAGGAAGAACAGAACTACATTCGGAAGCATCTCAATGAAAAGCGTCCTTTGTGGAGCAGCAACTCAGGAAAGAAGTTCACCGATATCATGACTGAACTGTCGAAGAGATCTGAGGAGGAGTTGGTCAAGAGAAGAAATGAACATCCCGATGCTAGGGAAATTGAGGACTTCATTCCAAGAGATCTGCGCGAGCAGTGGCTGTACTACAAGGATTTATTCATCAAAGCCTATTACTACTGGGAGGTAGTGCCGCTGCAGGATCGCTGCTCTCGGATAAGTGCCCTCAACAACTTTCTGGCCACCTATGACGATAAGTTGCGCCGAAAAATCTTTACTATGGCTGAACAAGCAGAGCCCAAGCCAATTGTTGTCAAAGTACCAGCTGTGAAGGACTTCCCCATGCCTTATCATCCAGGCACGGATGTTCCTAACAGAGGAATAATTGATGAGGAAATAGATGAAGCCTTCAAACTGGAGAGTGCATGGAGAAGGCCAAGCATCCACACAGTAGGCAGCATGGAGTCAAGAGTTCTATCAGCTTATGTGGATATTGCTGATGAAGGAGAGTTGAAGAAAGTGGAGGAGAGGAAGAAGAAGGAGGAAGAGGATGAAGCTGCAGGAAATCTGTGAATTTCAAGCTTCTTATCTTGTGAACTGTTGTTCATTTATCTCACCTTTATTTCTGTCTCTTCTGTGTCATTTACTCGCTTTGTGAATGACTTTACCTTTTTGCTACAAACTCAAATAATTTAACCGAAAAAAAGGGAAAGGAACTTAAAAAAAAAAAAAAATTACAAACGAAACTGCAAAGGAAGCAGTCGCTTGGAGTTCCCTTCACGGTTAGATAGGCTAGATTTCTATTATCTAAGTCTTTTGGGTTTTGGCATCATCAAAAAGGGGGAAATTGTTGGGAATTGTTAAGAACGAAAATGTTAAGGGGGAACTACATGGGACACTTTAAAAAATGTAGTGTTTTGATTTGATCCCAAAACCCCAAAGCGTTCTGTTCCCAAGCGACCCATTTTTAATGTAGATGATAGGTTAGAATTTTTCTAAGCCTATACTGTTAGGTTGGCTTTATTTAGCTTAGCTTTAGACTGCAGGAATTCCAAGTGAAGGTCACTCGCTTGAGTGTGTTTTTCGAAGCGAAGCAAGTCTAGCAGGCCGAAGTGAAGCGTGCTAAAGAACAGCGAAGCGAAGCGAACGCTACAGTTTAAAGCCAAAGCGATGCGAAGCGAGCGCTACAGTGGAATCAAGTGAACCCACTTAAGCGAAGCAAAGCGTGCGCTACAAAGAAAAGCCGAAGCGAGTCAACGCGAGTCTACACTAAATTAAGTAGTGTCTCGGGAAATTTATTTCTCAAGTGACTCACTACAAATATGACCGTGAAGCGACTCACTTCAGAGCAGCCGCTACAACTTCAAAGCGAAGCAAGCCACTACCTACCAGAAAGCGACAGCGCGACTCCCGCCCATATTTTGAACTCCAGTCAACAGGAGATCGTAGCATTAATTACAAGATCTCCACGTGTCGAAAGCGGAGTGGAGCAGAGGAGTTGACTGCCAGGCCGACAGGGCGCCGCTACAGTACTGGCTCGCTCCAGTTACTGTTGAAGTTGGAGTTTAGCCAGATTTGGCAAACGGACAAACTGCGCATCTGCAAAAGCATACTGGCTGCACAAAGTACTGTCGAGTGGAGGAGAGACAAGGCCACCAACCAAGCAACGGATCTCGGCCATCTCTCCGCCTATAAATAGTGAAGGATCACAACGTGAAGAAGTAGAAGACTACCTACGCATACGAGCCTAGTGCAAACAAACACTCCCAAGCTTTTGAGCAATCTTCGAGTCTTTGTTCAAGTGTTCTCCGAGTTTTCAGTTCATCGGAACTCGTCTTCACAACCTTCACACTTAGAGTCTAAGCCCATTCCATATCCAAGCTTAGAAGAAGAGCTCTAGCCATCTTTGCACTTATTGTAAAGAGCTCTTCACAGTGTGTTCGTCAACCAAAAACCCTAAATCTGTCTGTTAGGTTTTTGAGTCGTCGTTAGGTTGTTTCGATCCAAGGCCCTTCTTTCACCGATTGAAGAAGCCTCGATCATAGAGTTTAGATCCAGGCTTACACTTACATCATTTGTGTAAAGCTCGATCGAAGCTAGGCTGTAAGGAGAGCCCGTAATCTCCCTGTCTGTTCGACTGAAGCGAGTGAAGCTTCAAGTCTAGTTAGGTTTTTGGTGTGAACCCGGAATCACCCAGCGTCTGTCAGATCCAAGCGAGTGAAGCTCGATCTTGACCAGGTTCTTGAAGGACCCGTAACCTTCAAGTTCTTGAGTGAAGAGAATAGTTGCCGTCGTGCAACAAGTGGACGTAGGAGCTTTATCTCCGAACCACTATAAATCCTTGTGTCGTATCTCTCTAACTCTTATCTCTTTACTATATTCGATTATTCATTGCACATTGCATCTAAACAAACCTAATCTGGAAATTTTAAATACTTAGGAAAGATTTAGCTCACCAAATTCCGCACATACGAGTAAAGACTCCCTCTTGATCAAGTGCTCACTTCGATCAAGCAGGCTAGCTACGTACTATAGATCTAGCTTCAGCTAGGTCTTAAGTTTCAAGTGAGCTCTTTACTTGCTACTCTGAGTTAAGGGATTTGAAGTTGAAAAACTTCAAAATACGTATTCACCCCCCCCCCCCCTCTACGTATTTTCCCATTATCAAACCGGGACCAACATTTTTATTTAAATAGGTTGCTCATGGAAGAGACTTGGAGATTTAATTACTCAACTCCTACGATTTGAGGACAAATCGTCTTCAAGAGGAGGGGAATGATGCAGCCCGTGATTCGAGATATCAAGCTTTAAGATTGAGATTTGAAGATTTTATGGGATAAAGCTTGAGGATATTATTTTATAGATTTTATTTTATGTAATTTTCGTTTTTATTTAGATATCTAGTTGATAGGGTTATTTTAAGCATTATTTTGGAGATTTTATTCCTTTTTAGATTAGGATTTGATTTGGTACATCTTAGGATAGATTTTTAACTAGTTTCCTTGTGTAATTAGGACTTTTTGAAGCCTATAAATAAGGCCTAAATAGGGGTGACGAAAATAAGCCTCAAAATATTTGATTATCAATTAAAATGTGAGATTTTATCTCCTTTATGTATCCTATGGATTTCTTAGTTCATAGAGGTATTTTTTATCGGCGAATCAGTCGAGTTCATCACCCTCGTTTGTGTGTCATTCATCGTCCCCGTGTGGCTTGGCGACCATCTCTTTGGGTTATAGAGGTTT
This sequence comes from Thymus mandschuricus, assembly GCA_029379335.1. Taxonomy (NCBI): domain Eukaryota; kingdom Viridiplantae; phylum Streptophyta; class Magnoliopsida; order Lamiales; family Lamiaceae; genus Thymus; species Thymus mandschuricus. The sequence continues at coordinate 22,635,435 of CM057075.1, forward strand.
CGGCTTATCTATAGTACTTAGGGGGGTTTAGTCCGTAGATGTATTGGGATTTTCCATCTTATCTTTATCCTTGTTTATTTATCTTAGATTCGTTCGATTCAATTTATGAATCAGACTAATGTTGTTGAGGCAACTGTCTCCTTGGGGTTTAGGGAGTTTCTCACCTTTTCAATTTGGAGGGTTAGTTTCAAAGGTGTTAGAGGTTCATTTAATCCATCGTTCGTTTATTTTTTTAATCTATGGCTTCCGATTCTGGGCTACGTATCTTCGTCGACATCTTTTGCTCGACTGGGATCGTATCACCGACGCGCCATGAAGTCTGCAGGCTTGTTCCCCTCACGTTGGATGTGAGAGAACCGGACCTGAATGCCTCTGAGCCGGAGACGGATCCGCGTCAGGATGTGATTAGTGGCCGCGGCCCCATGCCGCCCCGAGGCGAGGAGGGTAACAACAGCAGCAGCATCCATCTCAATCCAGATGTGGGAGGAGAGCGTAGTCGCCAGTTCTAGCCCATGGAGGAGCGCCAAGAGCGCTCGCAGTCACCGGGGAGCAGAAGGCACGGAGGAGCGCGCTGTGGTGATCACGAACAAGGCCCTTGGCAGCAGCGAGACCAGTACCTGTGTCAAACGACCCGTCCGTGTTCAGCTTCACCCAAGGAGCCTCAGGTGGGAGCCAACGGACCATACGGGAGCGGAGGGACCGCGGGACCGGCTCCGCGGGCGGCATGAAGGAGACTCGGGGGCGGCACCCCGCCCAGTGGGTCGGAAGGAGGAGCCGAGCAGCAACCAGACACTACAGGTGATGGGTGACCTGCCAAATAACGTGAGAGCTACGGAAAGGAACCCTACGGTGCTTGTGGCTGTTCCTCTCCGTCCAAATAAACCAAATCACCAAGCAAGGAACCAAAAAGGAGATGTGTGTGCAAGGAGCCCGTGGGAAGCGATGTCTCCATCTACCTAAGCTACGTGCAATGTTAGTCGCGTGTGTGCTTGTGTCTGTGCAAGGAACCAGTCGGAAAAATGGGACCACACAACCCTAGCAGACTCACTCCATTCAAAGACATGCATAGTACGTGGACTCGACATGGGGGGACTCACAACACTGGCACATAGAGGCAAGGGAGATACCCCTAGACTGGAGAATGGACTCGATGGGGACACGACCAAGGAGAAGATGCTAAAGAAAGACAGAGATGGTGGGAGTAAGGCAACGACTCCAAATATCACCAAAGAGAGAGAGCTTAGGACGCATGTACCTGATCTTGTCCCATGCAGATGTCACGGTGAACTCGATCGTCATGGCTGGTAAGAGTCCACCTCATCACATCCTCCTCGCCTCACAACACCGGAGTCCAGCTCACATCAAGCAACAGATCAACAGACAAGTAGGGAGCACAGTACGCATGCAAACGATTAAGATCCCAAGCAGAGTCATGCCAAAAGAAAGACACATTAGGTCGAGGGCCGCCGTTGGGCCGATAGACAGAAAGGGGGTGGTCCCCAAACCAACTATCGTCCCTAAACGACACTCTCCCTGCACTCAAGGACCAACAAATAAATTCATGCACACGAATACCAACATGCAAAAGGCGACGCCACACAGTACTATGATAAGCAGAAAAACCCCACAAAGGATACGAGTACTTCTGCCACAGGTACCTCGCCCACAGAGAGTCACGGGCCTGGAACCTCCACCACAACTTATAACTGAAAGCCGTGACCATATCAGACAGCCTGCGAATACCCAAGCCGCCCTCCTCCACCGGGAGACAGATCTGCTTCCAACTGACCCAGTGAATCTTCCTCTCCTCGCCCACAGCACCCCAAAGTACCTCGCCATCAACTGCTCGAGGCCATGAAGCACCTTCTTCGGGACTTGGATAGCCTGGAGGACATGCAGCGGGATGGTGGAGAGGGTGCTCTTGATCAGAGCCAGGAGGCCCCCGAACGTGAGATACCTGTGCGACCAACTGTGGATACGGTTGCTGATCCGCTGTCTCAGCTCAAGGAAGAGGGAGAACTTCTTGTGACCCTTATAGATGGGGACCCCGAGATAGGTGAAGGGGATAGTGCCTCTCTGAAAGCCCCCGACCTCACGAATCATGTGCTGCCAGTCATCAACGTGATGGTCATTCAGATAGAAGTTGCTATTTTCGAAGTTAATCATCTGACCCGACACAGTGCAATACTCATCGAGGCACTCTTTCAGCTTCTCCAAGGACTCCCGCTTGGCCTGGGTAAAGATGATGATATCATCGGCATAGGCCAGGTGAAAGATCAGGGGGGCCGCCCTCCTCTGGGAATGGTACACCATGTCCGCCTGGCCGACAATCAGCCTGTCAAGTGACCGAGAGAGGTAGTGCGCGACCAGCACGAACAGAGATGGGGAGATCGGGTCACCCTGGCTCAGGCCACGAGAGGAGGGGAAGAAGCCCGCGGGGGCCCCGTTCACCAGCACCGAGAACCAGCAATTCTGCACACACCTCCTAACCATGTCGATCCACTGCTCCGGGAAGCCCATCTTCCTGAGGACGCCGAACAGGAAAGGCCACTGGACACGGTCATAGGCCTTCGCCATATCCAGCTTGAGGGCGACATTGGGGTGTGCCCTGCTGTTGGTCCCGGTTTGTTAATAGGAAAATACGTAGAGGGGGGGGGGGGGGTGAATACGTATTTTGAAGTTTTTCAACTTCAAATCCCTTAACTCAGAGTAACAAGTAAAGAGCTCGCTTGAAACTTAAGACCTAGTTGAAGCTAGATCTACAGTACGTAGCTAGCCTGCTTGACCGAAGTGAGTACTTGATCAAGAGGGAGTCTTTACTCGTATATGAGGAATTTGGTGAGCTAAAAATCTTTCCTAAGTATTTAAAATTTCCAGATTAGGTTTGTTTAGATGCAATATGCAATGGATAATCAAATAAGTAAGAGTTTAGGGTTAGAGAGATACGACACAGAGAATTATAGTGGTTCGGAGATAATGCTCCTACGTCCACTTTGTTGCACGACGGCAACCGTTCTTTTCACTCAAGAACTTGAAGATTTCGGGCTCTTCAAAAGCCTGGTCAAGATCGAGCTTCACTCGCTTGGATCTGACAAACGCTGGGTGATTCCGGGTTCACACCAAAAACCTAACTAGACTGGAAGCTTCACTCGCTTCAGTCGGACAGACAGGGAGATTACGGGCTCTCCTTACAGCCTAGCTTCGATCGAGCTTTACACAAACGATGTAAGTGTAAGCTTGGATCTAAACTCTATGATCGAGGCTTCTTCAATCGAGGAAAGAAGGGCCTTGGATCGAAACAACCTAACGACGACTCAAAAACCTAACAGACAGATTTAGGGTTTTTGGTTGACGAACACACTGTGAAGAACTCTTTACAGTAGATGCAAAGATTGGCTAGAGTTCTTCTTCTAAGCTTGGATATTTGAAGTGGGCTTAGACTCTAAGTGTGAAGGTTGTGAAGACGAGTTCCGATGAACTGGAAACTCGGAGAACACTTGGAAACAAAGACTCGAAGATTTGCTCGAAGGCTTGGGAGTGTTTGTTTGCAGTAGGCTCGAATGCTCAAGTAGTGTTCTACTTATCTTCGTCTTCATCCTTCACTATTTATAGGCGGAGAGATGGCCGAGATCCGTTGCATGGTTGGTGGCCTTGTCACTCCTCCTCTCGACAGTACTTGCGCAGGCTGGCACCTTTTCAGACATCCAGTTTTGGCATTTTGCCAAAATTGGCTAACTTACAAGGCTAACAGTAACTGGAGCGAGCCAGTACTGTTGCGGCGCCTTTGTCGGCCTGGCAGTCAACTCTTCCGCTCCACTCCGCTTTCGACACGTGGAGATCTTGTAATTAATGCTACGATCTCCTGTTGACTGGAGTTCAAAATATGGGCGGGAGTCGCGCTGTCGCTTTCTGGTAGGTAGTGGCTCGCTTCGCTTTGAAGTTGTAGCGTCCGCTTTAGTTGAGTCACTTCGTAGTCAATCTGTAGTGAGCCGCTTCGGGAGATAAAGTTCCCTAGTGACTGCTTTGTAAATTGATGACTAGAGTTGACTAGCTTTGACTTTACACTGTAGCGCTTGCTTCGCTTCGCTTTGAACTATAGCGCTCGCTTCACTTCGCTTTGAACTGTAGCGCTCGCTTCGCTTCGCTTCGCTTTGGCAGACTTACTTCAAATCTACTGTAGCGATCGCTTCGCTACACTGTTCTTCGGTACGCTTCACTTCGGCTTGCTAGACTTGCTTCGCTTCGAAAAACACACTCAAGCGAGTGGCCTTCACTTGAAAATTTGAAGCCTAAAATCTAAGTAATTTAAAGAGCCATCCTAACAGAGTAGGCTTGGAAAAATTCTAACTTATCAACTACATCAAAATGGGTCGCTTGGGAACAGAACGCTTTGGGGTTTTGGGATCAAATCAAAACACTAAAATATCCCTTATAGGTTCCCCCTTAACATATTCGTTCTTAACAATTCCCAACAATTTCCCCCTTTTTGATGATGCCAAAACCTATAAGACTTAAAAATAAATCTAGTCTATCTAACCGTGAAGGGAACTTCAAGCGACTGCTTCCTTTGCAGTTTCGTTTGTAATTTTCTTTTAAGTTCCTTCCCTTTTTTTTTCGGTTAAATTGTTTGGGTTTGTAGCAATAAGTAAAGTCATTCACAAAGCGAGTAAATGACACAAGAGAGGCAGAAATAAAAGTGAGATAAATGAACAACAGTTCACAAAACACGAAGCTTGAAACTCAAAGGTTTCCTGCAGCTTCATCCTCATTCTCCTTCTCCTTTCCTTCTTCCTCCTTCTTATTCTCTTCTTCAACAGCAGCAGTATCCACGTAGGCTGATAGAACTCTCGATTCCATAGAGTCTACTGTGTGAATACTAGGTCTTCTCCATGCACTCTCCAGCCTGAAAGCTTCAGTCACTTCCTCATCTATGATTCCTCTATCTGGAATGTCCGTGCCTGGATGATAAGGCATGGGGAATTCCTTTAGAGCAGGAACCTTAACGACAATTGGCATGGGTTGAGCTTGTTCAGCCATAGTGAAGATTTTTCGCCGTAGTCTGTCATCATAGGCGGCGAGAAAATTGTTGAGGGCACTTATCCTAGAGCATTGATCCTGCAGCGGCACTACCTCCCAGTAATAGTAGGCTTTGATGAACAAGTCCTTGTAGTATAGCCACAGCTCAAGCAGATCTCTCGGAATAAAAGCCTCGATTTCCCTTGCATCAGGGTGCTCGTCCCTTCGCTTGGCCAACTCCTCTTCTGACCTCTTTGACAGTTCAGTCATGGTCGCTTTGAACTTCTTTCCTGCTTCGCCGCTCCACAATGGACGCTTTTCATTTAGACGCTTCCGAATGTAGTTTTGTTCGTCCATGCGGGGGTAGAGACCAGACTCAACCATCTCTTTTGTCGTCACGTCGCATGCATCAGATATGGCTTGTGCTTCGCATGCTTCAGACTCATCTGGCATAAACGGAATGAAGGCACTGCGCACTAGAGAAGACTGGATGAGTATCACTTCACTGAAGTGTTCCTCGATCCGTGCGTCAATTACTTGGAGTCGCCTGTCATTTGACCTCCTCTTCCTCTCGCCTTCGCTCCTCCCTTCTTCTCTTTCCTTCCTCTTTCTCTCCTCCCTTCCAGCTTTTGAAGCAACTGCTTGCTTGACCTTTTGGCGCTTAGCCTCGGGGTCATCTCTCTTCGAATCTGGGGCGGCTCGCTTCAATGGCTGCTTCGGTGGTGGGGGAGGTGGCATATCCTTCTTAGCAGCACTTGAGGGGACGACTGCTGACGAAGTTGGCGCGGCGGCTGAAGCGGGCTCTTTGGGTGAAGCGGCCACTTGGGAACTAGACGAAGCACCTGCAGCAACAAATTGTTTTGTTAGTTGCTCCATCTCCCATGCCATGGCAGCATCTTTCTCCACCTGCTTCCGCCTTTCCTCCTTTGTTAGCACGGTCACCGGAGGATGCTGTGCGATAGAAGCACTCAACACTTTTTCCTGAAGCGGCCTGCTGGGCTCTTCGAGGTTTTTCAACAACTCCTCCTTCGTGAGCTTTGTTTTGCCTAGAGCCCTCGCTTCATCTACTACATCCTCCTTATCACCGGCACCACTGCCTCCCTCCAGCATTCTCTCTACTCCAATTCTGCTTCCCCCTGAACCTCCGACTCCTCCTAGCTTCATCTGTCCTTCCCCCTTTTTGGCATCATCACTGCCAGGGGTTAGGATGAGTGATTTTCCAGAAATGGATTGTTGGAGTGAATTGACTGTGTTGAGGATGGCCTCCAACATCTTCTCGGCTTTTCCCACAGTGGGAGCCATCAGTTCGGCTGTTTTGATGGAGATTTCCTCCAACAAATATTCACATTGTTTCTCCCTCTCAACAACAGACGTCATCATCCTCTCCAACGGTTCTACTTCTCTGAAGCGAGCCTCCAGCTCCGCTTCAACTTCCCTCCTCATTTTCTCCTTCTCCTCTTGCAAGTTAAAGTACCAGAAATCCTGGGCCGCTTTAAATTCTGCCTCCATGGTTTCAAGTGACCTCTCTCTCTGATTTAGAGAGAGATGGAATTCGGTACTTGCAGCCATCTTTTCTGTGAACGCTTCACCCAGCTCCTTGACCTTTTCCAGTAGAAGAGTCAATTCAGCGTTTTGTAGGTCAATAGCCTGCGCACTTCTCCTCCGACTTTCCAGTTCCTTCTTATCAGTCTCACTCTCTTGCTTGAGCAGCTTCATTTCATTTCTGAGTGAGTCGAGAGTCTTTTTAGTGCTCAGCAGCTCACTTCCTGTCCTAATCAACTCCTCTTCTCTCTTCTCAAACGCCTCCTTCAACTTCTTTACCTCCTTCTCCAGCTCCTTCTTTTCTTTGCCAATAGAGACAAGTTTGGCATTCACCTCCCTCAAGCGGCTCCTTTCCGCATCAAGCGAGCCCTTGAGTTCGGTGATTGTTGATGATTGTTCTCCCACCAACTTCACTTGCGCCTCCAGCGCCTTCTCTTTCTCCTCCAGCAACCTCTCCTTTTCCTCCACCTTTCCCTCCAATTCCTTCTTCTTCCTGTCAAAGTCTTCTCTAAGACTGATGACCTCCCCCGCCTTCTTCTCCATCTCCTCACTCATCTTGGTTATCTCGCTATGAAGGCTAGCGATCTCCGCATCCTTCAGTCCCACCTCCTCCTTATACTCCCTGATCAGCTTCCTTTCATGGGATGAGGGCACTCGCTTCGGAACTATAGCGAGTGGATAGGCTTCTTTCACCTTTGCATCCAGCTTCTCCCAGAAGCTGGTCCCATCAAGAAAGGCATGGAAGCCGTTTTCGCCAATAAAGTTGAGTAACTTGGCTTCCATCTGGATCAGTTCTTCCTCTGTGAATGCTTTGAGGAGCCTGAAGATTTTGTAGTACTCCGTTCCACGATACGTGATGTACGTCAGGAAGTCGACGACATTGGTGTAGAATACGTCGCTCCATGGAACGTTGGAGTAGCGGAGATTGATTGTCTCTGCGACTTGCTCTCTATCCCGGACATACCGTTCGAGGGCCCGCTCTTGGATGGTGAGGGCAGGAGGTATGAATTGTGAAATGATGGGGAGTTCTCCGACAGTTTGGGCGGTATCGGCTGTAGCTGCCGATGTCGAGGGGGATTGGGAAGGTGATGAGGCTTCGGGGGTTTCGGATATTTGGATGGCTTCAGTGGGTGGTGGTTGTATGGTTTCGGTAGGTGGTGGTTGTATTGGCTGGGATTGAAGTGGTTGAAAGGTAGTGTAGGCAGCAGCTTCATCTGTGCTGAGGAATAGGACAGTGGGGATTTGAAAAGAAGATGCAGACTCTTCTTCATGGGGAGAGAGGGGGGTTATCTGTTTTAGTGGTTGTTGGGTTGATGAAGATTGAGGTTCTGGTATTTGGGTGATGTGGGTTTGGATTTGGAGTGGGGGTGATTTGGCTTTGATTGGTGAAGGCTGGGGTTGAGTCACTTCAATGTCCTCAAGCGGCTTCTCCACCGCCTCGCTTTCTTGGACAAGTAAAGCGACTCGCTTTGTCTTCTTGCCTCGCTTCGGCGCGGCTCGCTTCCCGGGTGAAGCGACCGGCCTCACTTGGCTTTCTTCAGCTTGCCTTTCGGCAACTGGTCTCGCTACGGGCACTTCGATTTCAAGAAGTCCCAAATCCATCGGAACCTTCGTCTTTCTCCATTTGTCATAGAAGATAGACTGCTTGTTGTAGATGATGGTGTCCTTTTCTGGCCATGTTTTGCCCGGAAATTTCTTCTCTAATGCGAAAGATAGTCTAGAGAAGAACTTCAGTTTCCCCTTGCGGAGAATCTGATCGGCGCTCCCTGGAACGAACGCAAAGTCGTTAGCAGCCTCGTGGATTTGTTGGAGAAACCAGCCATGCCAGTTGAATTTTGTTCCAGTGAGGCTGTCGACGATCATGGTAGTGCCGATCAGTTTTGTTTCCGACAGCGTCTCTAGAGATCCGACATAGCATGCGATGCTCTTTGAAAAGAGCTCGCAGATGAGGTTGAAGGGAGCCTTCAAGTTCTTACGAATACTGGCTTCCTTAAAATTTCTTGCAGCTCCGGCGACGGCAAAACGACCATATTGGACTTCGGCCGAAAATCCCAAATCCAACAAGGAATCTCCTCCTTCTCTCGGCAAGTCGAACACACCGATTAGTTCGTCCAAGTCCACCTCCACCGGCTTCTTGGACTGTGGATCTGTGAATGAAGATGAGTTCTGCTCCTTCCTTAGATTTAGCAGGAGCTCTCCAACGGCCTTTGCCAGAATCTTAGACGGAACTGCCGTCACGAATTTCCATAGACCTGCCGTGGTCACGGCTCTACGGAAGAAGCCATCTCTCTCGATGACTATAAGGTCGAGATGGGGCTCGACGTTTAGGTGTTTATCTACCTCCGTCATGAACTGCTCCATCGTTTCTGTGTTAAGTTTCTTTCCCAAGGTGTAAAAAGAGAGATTTTGAACGGAGTTTTAACGATGAAAGAACGAGGGTTGAGACTCGTGAGTTGCAGAAATTGCAGATCTAAGCACGAGAATGGAAATTTTTGAGGGCTGTGAAAGGTTTTGCAGTTCAGCAACGTCCCATATATATAGAGTTAGGTCTTGGCTGATGTGGCAGGGGTAGGACGGTAATATCGCCGTAAGTCCTGTAGGTAGGCAGCGGACGTGCGGTGATGGATCTGATGTGTCCGGCGTCATCACAGTAAAAGTGAACCGCCACTTGCTCGGCGTCTCCACGTGGCCTGCTGCAATTGGCTTGTCGTATACGGCGCTGATCTAACGGCTGTAGATTGGGGGCTGTTGAGATTCGATGGCTGGATCTTCTCCGCCTTTTCCCGCTTCAAATTTGAAGTGAGAACCACGCGCCCGTTTTTTTCGCCGTTCCTGATCCTGCATTAACTGCTTGGCAGAAAGTAAAATAGGCACTCGAGTGCAGACAGCTCATACTCGCTTCGTGCCCGCTCGCTTCGAGTTGGGCCGCTAGACCTTGACTCGCTTGAGAGGCACTCGCTTGAGTGACTGTTCCGTACTCGCTTGCGATGGCTAGCTTTGAGTAACGTAGCACTCGCTTGGCCATCTGAAGCGACTGAAATAAGAAATTGAATTTCTTTGCTTAATTTTAAAATGTTTCTGACTTACATACTTCGAGGATAAACAATAGTGTTTTCCTCTTTGTATTTGTGTCAGATTCATTTCATATTTTCCACATAGTGAGTGAAGGTTTCTAGCACACTTCGGCTCACTTAGTGTACTTAAAATTGAAATGCTTACCAGTTAATCTCACTTCGTAGGAGATTGATACCACTAGTTGAAGACTTCATTTGATTTGGACTTCAGGTTGTTGAATCCACTTGTTTGCTTTGAAGCTTGTTGATACCACCTGTTGAGTAATTCATCTTCTTGGCATTCGTCTTCATGGCATTCATCTTCCTCTACGAATTAGAGAGTCCTCCATCGAAGTGAATGGGGGAGAGAATGAATATAGTACACAAGCTTACTACAACCCGAAGGGAGCATCACGTAAGTGTACTTATTCACGATGAATGGGGGATGAGTACAAGTCCTTATCTCAGAGCAGAAATGGACAGGATGACAATGAGAATGCTCTGACAAGACAATCTCGTATTTTACGCAGAAGCATGTCACCAGCCCTGCAACCTTTTGTATAAAAAGGTAAACCTTCAAGCTTTCCTACAATCTAGAGAATGAATCTGCAGTCGACTCGCTTTGACCCAAGCTAGGGCAAATTGAAGCGATGCAGAATTCGAGATAGCAGCATACTTTGCTCGCTTTGGAAATAGCTTGCTTCGAGAGTAAGCATTAGTTCCCCCTTAACCATATACTTAACAATTCCAATAAGTTGGTAGGGAACTTCTTCCAATACTCCACCTTTCTCCACCTTACTTCATTTTCTTCAAGCGAGTGAGATTTGAAGTGGCTCGCTTGAGTTGGTGAAGGACTGAAGCGAGTGACGCATAAGAGAACAAGCGATCACTCCTTCGTGCGTCCTGGAACTAACATTCTTCACCAGGGTCTAACAACCCTAATTCCATGCATAGCTGGTTGAAACGAGACTCAGCTAGAGGCTTGGTGAGGATATCTGCTCGCTGGAGATCGGTATGGATTTTCTCAAGCTTGATATCCTTCTTCTCGACATGATCACGAATGAAATGATGTCGAATTTCCACATGCTTGCATCTGGTGTGAAGCACTGGATTCTGCGAAATACATATGGCACTGTTGTTGTCGCAGAAGATCGGAATTTCATTCGCTTCAACTTTGTAGTCCTTCAACTGTTGACGAAGCCATAGAATTTGAGAACAGCAGCTTCCAGCGGCCATATATTCAGCTTCAGTTGTTGAAGTGGCTACGCTTGTTTGCTTCTTTGAGAACCACGAGATCAGCTTGCTTCCCAAGAATTGACATGTGCCTGAAGTTGACTTCCTATCAACTCTGCATCCTCCATAGTCAGCATCGGAATATCCAGTGAGCTCCAAATTGTCCTCAGCTGGATACCACAGACCCACAGACCCATGTTGACAGTGCCCTTCAAATATCGAAGAATTCTTTTGGCAGCTTCAAGATGGCTGTGCTTGGGGTTGCTTTGGAAGCGAGCGCAGACTCCGACCGCAAAAGCAATATCTGGCCTGCTTGCAGTGAGATAGAGTAGTGACCCAATTAGGGCACGATAATCTGTAGGATCTACAGATTTTCCTCCTTCGTCTGGCTCCATCTTCCAGTTGGTATTCATAGGGATCTTCACCGCTTTAGAAGGTTGAACACCAAACTTGGCAAGCATATCTCTTGTATACTTCGCTTGGTTGATGAAAATTCCATTATCCTGCTGCTTCACTTGAAGACCTAGAAAGCAGCTCATCAAGCCAATCATCGACATTTCATATTTGGTCTTCATCAGCTCTCCAAACTTCTCGCTAAGCGACTGGTTTGGTGACCCAAATATGATGTCGTCCACATAGATCTGGACCCAAAGCATATCATCTCCATGATTGATAGTGAAGAGAGTCCGATCTATCTTTCCTTTGTGGAATCCATTATCCACTAGGAATTGAGATAGTGTATCATACCAAGCTCTGGGAGCTTACTTCAACCCATACAGGGCTTTCTTGAAGCGATACACTTTATCTCCCTGCTCGAAACCCGGTGGCTGCTCCACATACACTTCTTCCTTGAGTTCACCATTGAGGAATGCGCTCTTCACATCCATTTGATAGACCTTGAACTTCTTGGCTGCTGCATAGGCTAGAAACAATCTGATAGCTTCAAGCCGTGCCACTGGAGCGAAGGTCTCGTCAAAGTCGATTCCTTCCTCTTGGCAGTAGCCTTTGGCAACGAGTCGCGCCTTGTTCCTCACTACGTTGTGGTCCTCGTCAGTCTTGTTCTTGAACACCCATTTGGTGCCAATAACGTGCTGGAATTTGGGATGATCCACGAGGTACCATACTTCGTTCCTGGTGAATTGATTCAGCTCCTCTTGCATGGCGATCACCCAGTTAGAGTCAGCTAGGGCTTCCTCCACGCTTGACGGCTCAATGTTTGAGAGAAAGCAACTGAACATGGCACTTTCTCCAGACACTTGACTTCTGGTCACTACACCCTTGGATGGATCTCCAATGATTTGACTTGGTGAGTGATCTTTGAGCCATGCTCGCTTGGATCCGCCAGTTTCATCTTCATCTTCTTCCTTTTCGCTCGCTTCATTATCTGAAGCGACTGGATTGGGTGCTTGGCCTGCACTAGCTTCAGGAATCTTGGGAGCAGCTTCGACTTCTCCTTTGGGATTCTGCTCGCTTGAGTCCTTGATCTCATCATCTTCATCAAGCACGTCCCAAGTGAGTTGATTTGAGGGTTCCTTGCTTTGATCTTTTTCGTTCGCTTGAGCCTGTTCCTGTGGAAGACTTAAAGAAGATTCATCAAATACGACATGGGGTGATTCCTCCACAATTAGGGTTTTACAGTTGAACACTCTGTAGGCTTTGCTAGACGTAGAGTATCCTAAGAATACTCCTTCATCAGCTTTGCTTTCAAAAGCTTTCAACTGTGACTTCCCATTGTTGTGAATGAATACCCTACAACCAAAAATATGGAAATAAGATATGTTAGGAATTCTCCCTGTCCATATTTCATATGGTGTTTTGTCATGCCGTTTGTTGAGAAGCGTCCGATTCTGTGTGTAGCACGCCGTGTTGGCAGCTTCAGCCCAGTACTTCATCGGAAGCTTCGAGTCTGCAATCATGGTTCGAACGGCTTCTTTGATGATTCGATTTCTTCTTTCAGCAACTCCATTCTGCTGAGGTGTTCGTGCTGAAGAGGTTTGATGTGCTATTCCATGCTCCGTGCAGTATGCTTCAATTGTAGAGTTCAAGAACTCTGTGCCTTTGTCAGAGCGGATGGTCACAATAGCTTGACTCTTTTCCACAGCCAATCGCTTAAGTAGTTGTGGCAGTTTGGTCAGTGTCTCCTTCTTGCTGAAGAGGAATACAACCCAAGTGTAGCGAGAGAAGTCGTCGACTACAACTAGAGTGTACTTCCTTCCATTTACACTAACTGGAGTAACTGGGCCAAACAGATCCATGTGAAGCAGTTCAAGCACTCGCTTTGATGAAGCTTCTTCAAGACTGGCTAAGTGCTTCTTCGTCTGCTTCCCTCGTTGGCATGGTGAGCATGGATGGTCTTTGATGAAGACTTCATTCGGTATGCCTTGCACCAAACCCTTTCGAGCTAAGCGATTGATGGCTTTGAAGTTGAGGTGGTTCAAGCGTCTGTGCCATAGCCATCCAATTTCTGTAGCACTTCTTGCAACTAGACAAGTTTCCTCTTTGCAGCTGTCCCATTGTGCTATGTAGACGTTTCTTTGCCTGATTCCAGTGAGCACAATCTGGGAAGTGAGTTTGCTTTTCACAATGCACTTGTTGGAGATGAACTCCACCCTGATGATACGAACCTTGGTAGGTCCGAATCGACTCACGCACGCGGAAGACTAAAGATACCGATGGAAATCCCAAAACCTCCTAAATCGAACACGAACGTGTTGTCTAGGCAACTCGGGGACGATGATTGACACACAAACGAGGGTGATGAACTCGATTGATTTGCCGGATAAAGAATTTCTTGGTCACACCATAAGAAATTCAAAGATAAATCTCATAAAAGAGAGAGTAAAAACTCAAGAAAATATATTAATGAATAATGATCTAATTTTCGTCCATGATATATGAGCCATATTTATAGGCTTCATAGAGTCTTAATTCCACAAGGAAACTAGTTAAAAACCTATCCTATAATATACCAAACCAAAACCTAGACTAAAAAGGAATAAAATCACTAAAATAATGCTTAAAATAACCCTATCAACTAAAAAACCAAATTAAAACGAAAATTAATAAAATATTAATAAAAACTCAACTAAATAAACTACTAAATAATATCTTCAATCTTCATCCCATATCATCTTTAATTCTGGGCCTCCGGGCTTCGAACCATGACTTACGGGCTCCATCATTCCCCTCCTCTTGAAGAGGATTTGTCCTCAAATCCTGGTCGTCTCCTACATCAAAAGGAAAGAAATTTTGTTTCTTGATCTCTTCACATTTCTCCAACTCATTCAATCCTTCGAACTCGATTTGATGTTCACTTCCTTTAATTGATAATACGCCATGAAATGTATCTTTGGAAGAAACATCATCGAATACCTGCACAAATGAATAAGTAGAAGAGAATAGACAATCAAGATCATTAGTGGACGAAACATTCCCCTTGTTCCACTTTGCCTCCATGGACTTCTCCTCATTCACTATCAACTCCAAAACACTACTCTGATCAAGTAGAGACTCATGCATCAACCCATTCTCGTTTGTCTCTACTTTCTCTTCCTTGGACTTCACCATCTCCACCTCCTTTGACAGTTGCATTTGATCATCCTCATCCACTTGCATTGGAGTAAGAGAAATAAACGACACTTCATCCTCGACATGAATGATGTTCTCTTGCTGCTCTCCATCACACTCTTCATTTTGCACACTCTGATCAATATCATCAAATAAACTAAGTGGTCCAGGAGGTGCTTCAATTTCTTCCACATCATCTCGAACCGGAATAAAAATACTCTTAGCATCTGACCTTGGCTTCACAAATGGACGTATGTACTCCTTCGGCTCCTCTTCTTTCTCCCAAAAACATCTCTTCAAATATGAAATAGTAGTAGCTTGGGACTGTCTCCAACCATTCTGACTCTCACGATAGTAATGGGAAGGTGCAAAATTCTTCCTCATTACTGCCTTCATCTCTTTCCAAGTCATGATTGGCTCCACTCCTTTCCTACTTCTACTCTTAGCTAACCGATCCCACCAAGTTAAAGCATAGTCCGATAACAACCTGGATGCCAAATTCACCTTCTTGAACTCAGAATAGTTATGATGACAAAAAGCTATCTCCATATTTCTCTCCCACTGAAGATACAACTCTGGATCATATTTCCCTTGAAAGTAGGTAATGTCCACTTCTTCGTCCTCACCAAGATGACCACATTGGTTGTATTTTCGGGCATTGTCTTTGTATCGACCTCCACTCTTCGAACAAATTAACACCGACTCAGACCTCATCTCCTCGCCCCATAGTTTCACCATCGCCTCTATCATGGATTTCGTTTGTGAATCAAGCTCTTCATCCGATATACCTTGCAAAAGGTTAGTAAAATAGGATCCTCACTACCTCACAAGCACTCGTGTTTCACTCAAAGAGAAATTCACTCAACACTCGTGTTTCACTCGATAGCAATGGCTTTTACCCACTATTAATCTCACAATCTCTTGCCTTTTACCACTCAAAATCTCCCCAAAATAAAAATAAAATAAATAAATAAAACAAAATAGTTTTTGAATTTTTTTTCTTTTTTTTTTTTCTGGATATTACGACACTTTTCAGTAGTACCTCTTAACAAGAAATCTAACGCAACAGATTTGACATAGCTCAAAAACAGCAAATACGACACTGCCAGAATTGTGTCGTAACAGATAGCAGAAAGACAGAACCCTAAAGAAAACCTATAACGACACTAGAAAAGAAGTGTCGTAACAGAACGGCAAACCACAGAACATAGTAACAGGATATTACGACACTCAGCAGAAAGTGTAGTAACAGTTTTCAAACACAACAGAAAACGGATCTGACTTCTTTTTTTTTTTTTTTTTTACTCGAACGACACTAAAAACGAATCTGACAACACGACACGAACGAAAAAGGAAAAAGGATAGATAAACCTGAACGCCGGGATGACGACCTGGCTCTGGTGCCAAATGATACGAACCTTGGTAGGTCCGAATCGACTCACGCACGCGGAAGACTAAAGATACCGATGGAAATCCCAAAACCTCCTAAATCGAACACGAACGTGTTGTCTAGGCAACTCGGGGACGATGATTGACACACAAACGAGGGTGATGAACTCGATTGATTTGCAGGATAAAGAATTTCTTGGTCACACCATAAGAAATTCAAAGATAAATCTCATAAAAGAGAGAGTAAAAACTCAAGAAAATATATTAATGAATAATGATCTAATTTTCGTCCATGATATATGAGCCATATTTATAGGCTTCATAGAGTCCTAATTCCACAAGGAAACTAGTTAAAAACCTATCCTATAATATACCAAACCAAAACCTAGACTAAAAAGGAATAAAATCACTAAAATAATGCTTCAAATAACCCTATCAACTAAAAAACCAAATTAAAACGAAAATTAATAAAATATTAATAAAAACTCAACTAAATAAACTACTAAATAATATCTTCAATCTTCATCCCATATCATCTTTAATTCTGGGCCTCCGGGCTTCGAACCATGACTTACGGGCTCCATCATACCCCTTATCACAAAATTGTGAAATGGATAACAGGTTGTGCTTGAGTCCTTCCACATAGGAGACTTCTTCAATTGTGAGCTTTCCAACTTTCAGTGCGCCATATCCCCTGGTGCTTCCTCGAGAGTTGTCACCAAAGGTTACGTGTGGACCCTTCTTCTCTATGTAGTTGTGAAGTAGAGCTTTCATGCCGGTCATGTGTCTTGAACATCCACTGTCCAAGTACCATACTAGTTGACCCTCACTTGGCATGGGATCCACGGTGCTCACCTGCAATTAGACAGATTTTGGTACCCAAATCAGTTTGGGTCCTTGCAGGTTAGTTCCCTTAGGTACCCACACTTGCTTCACTCTCTTTTGAGATGAAGCTTGTGTCTTGGGCTTCTCGACCTTAGAAAACTGTGACTTCTGCCTTGAAGCAGTTTCACACGTGCAACAGTGTGTGCAAGAGGGGTAGCGGCTCGCTTTAGACCTTCCTATGCTCTTCCCATTTTGCTTATATCCTGAAGCGACTCGCTTCGGATTAGCTCTGGGTTTAGAGACTGACTTAGGGTTTCTAGTCTGTCGAAGCGGCTCGCTTGGTTTCCTCGAAGCGGTCCAACTAGGGTTTTGACCCTGACTCGCTTGAGAAACCTTGGGAATCTGAAGCGACCCAATGGAAGCTTCAAAATCTTCCCCCTCAACGTTAGTCCGGTTGGACCATCTCCAGTCCGAATAACGTGACACATAGACATTACTCCTCTTTTTAGGAGGTAGATCCTTTGTCTCTCGTGTCTTGGCTTGAGACTTAGAAGCTTCAACAGTTCTCCCTTTACCTTTGGATTGGTAAGCTTTAGCATTGTGAGTGCTAGAGACTGTTGAACTTTGCTTGCCCTTAGGATCTGCCCTTAAAGATATAGACATCTTCATAGGCTTCCTTTTAGGGTTCTCAGCCATTTCGCCTTTATCTTTGTTAGTGGTCGCTTTGGATGCAGTGGGCAATTCCAAAGTGACTGATGGTGTAGTGTGAGATGCACCAACAAAGATAGTCGGCTTGGGAGGTCCACCCTCATATCCAAGGCCAGCTTTCCTACCAAGAGGTATTAGCGAGCCCTCTAGTGCCTGCCTAGCATATGATGCTTTGTTCAAGTTGGCAACTAGAGCGGACTGGGTTTCATACCTTCCCTCCAAGCTTTGATGTCTAGCGAAGAGATCCTCGAACTTACTAGTCATAGCCCTTAAATTAAGTTTGACTTCGTCAAGCTCACGGGCTAGCTTTCGGTTCTCCTTCTCGCTTTGAGACAGAGCTTGTTTTACCACTTCGTGGTCGCTTGACAATTTCTGGTGCTTGTCAAACAACTCACTCCATGAAGAGGATTGTTCTTCCTCATTGACAGTGTGTGCTAGTGTAATTGAAGTGATTGAAGGATAGAAGAATACCTCTCCTGTTTCTTCGTCGGTGAGCGCCATAAATCCAAGATCCTCACCATCACTGGAGTTTGGATCTGTGAATGCATCTGAGTCGCTTGGTGGATCTTCAGTTGTAGCGACCGGCACTTCACTTGCTACGAGCGCTCGCCTTGGAGCATCCCTCTTGGCCTTCAATTCCTCGCGCTCTTTAGCACTGAGCTTTGGGCAATCGGATTTGTAGTGGCCCATCTTGTGGCAATGGTAGCACTCCACTTCCATCATGTCGCGTGGGATCGTCTTGGTCGTCTCTTCTCTCTTTCCTTTTCCTTCTCGAGCATCAGTGCTCCTCCCTTTGTATTGCTTATAGAATCTTTTGTACTTCCCCACTCGAGAGTTCATTTTATTGAAGTTCTTTGATAAGAACGCAATGTGTTCTTCCAACTCTTCCCTCGTCATCTTGGCTAGCGACTGCTCGCTTGGCCCTTCGGCAGCTTTGAATGCTACTCCTTTTGACGTTGTGGGTGCTTCATCCTCTTCGTCGAGGTTCATCCGATTCAGATCGAATTTATGAGCTTGGAGTTCGGAGAACAGAATCTCCGGTGTGAGCTTTGATAGATCCTTGGTTGCTAGGTACAGCTCCTTCATTGTCTGCCACTTCCTTGTGAGAGCTCGGACAATTTTCAGGTTGACTTCCTTATCTGTGAGTTCCTTCCCAAGCGAGTTGAGAGTTGCAGTGATGTTGGTAACTCTCAGCTCGAATGCGTCGATGGATTCTCCTGGCTTCATTATCAGACTTTCAAACTCCCGGATCTGAACGGCGAGCTTGTTCTCCTTGATTTTGTCTGTGCCTTGAGAAATGAGGGCTAGGGTTTCCCACATTTCTTTTGCTGTTGCGCACTTCCTTATCCGTGGTAGATAGGCGTCCGACACGGTGCTCTGCATCATGTGGCGTGCAATTTTGTCGAGGTTGGCAACTTTGAAGTCATTTGGAGTATACTCATCCTTATCCTTCTCCACGTATTGTTGACGAACGTGGGCTGGACGGCCTTCAGCGGCTGGAACATCCAAAGATATGGCTTTCTTGATCTCGATTGGTCCATCTTCAATGACCTCCCACATTCGGTCGTGGATGGAGCACAGGAAGCTCTCGACTCGGAAGCTCCAGATTTCATAGCCTTCAATGGAAAACTGTGGAAGACTAGAAGCACTGTATGTAGACATGACAAACAGTCAGTAGTATATGCAGTATGCGTGGGTGAGGTTTTGATGCACTTAGGAAAATAGGATCCGGTTCAGTGAGACAACGTGAAGCGAGTGGTGGCTCGCTTCAGGTATGCAAAGCAGAGGCTCGAAAGAACCGCTGCTCTGATACCACTTGTTGGTCCCGGTTTGTTAATAGGAAAATACGTAGAGGGGGTGGGGGTGAATACGTATTTTGAAGTTTTTCAACTTCAAATCCCTTAACTCAGAGTAACAAGTAAAGAGCTCGGTTGAAACTTAAGACCTAGCTGAAGCTAGATCTACAGTACGTAGCTAGCCTGCTTGACCGAAGTGAGTACTTGATCAAGAGGGAGTCTTTACTCGTATATGCGGAATTTGGTGAGCTAAAAATCAAATATGCAATGGATAATCAAATTTCCAGATTAGGTTTAAAATTTCCAGATTAGGTTTGTTTAGATTAGGTTTGTTTAGATGCAATATGCAATGGATAATCAAATAAGTAAGAGTTTAGGGTTAGAGAGATACGACACAGAGAATTATAGTGGTTCGGAGATAACGCTCCTACGTCCACTTTGTTGCACGACGGCAACCGTTCTTTTCACTCAAGAACTTGAAGATTTCGGGCTCTTCAAAAGCCTGGTCAAGATCGAGCTTCACTCGCTTGGATCTGACAAACGCTGGGTGATTCCGGGTTCACACCAAAAACCTAACTAGACTGGAAGCTTCACTCGCTTCAGTCGGACAGACAGGGAGATTACGGGCTCTCCTTACAGCCTAGCTTCGATCGAGCTTTACACAAACGATGTAAGTGTAAGCTTGGATCTAAACTTTATGATCGAGGCTTCTTCAATCGAGGAAAGAAGGGCCTTGGATCGAAACAACCTAACGACGACTCAAAAACCTAACAGACAGATTTAGGGTTTTTGGTTGACGAACACACTGTGAAGAACTCTTTACAGTAGATGCAAAGATTGGCTAGAGTTCTTCTTCTAAGCTTGGATATTTGAAGTGGGCTTAGACTCTAAGTGTGAAGGTTGTGAAGACGAGTTCCGATGAACTGGAAACTCGGAGAACACTTGGAAACAAAGACTCGAAGATTTGCTCGAAGGCTTGGGAGTGTTTGTTTGCAGTAGGCTCGAATGCTCAAGTAGTGTTCTACTTCTCTTTGTCTTCATCCTTCACTATTTATAGGCGGAGAGATGGCCGAGATCCGTTGCTTGGTTGGTGGCCTTGTCCCTCCTCCTCTCGACAGTACTTGCGCAGGCTGGCACCTTTTCAGACATCCAGTTTTGGCATTTTGCCAAAATTGGCTAACTTACAAGGCTAACAGTAACTGGAGCGAGCCAGTATTGTTGCGGCGCCTTTGTCGGCCTGGCAGTCAACTCTTCCGCTCCACTCCGCTTTCGACACGTGGAGATCTTGTAATTAATGCTACGATCTCCTGTTGACTGGAGTTCAAAATATGGGCGGGAGTCGCGCTGTCGCTTTCTGGTAGGTAGTGGCTCGCTTCGCTTTGAAGTTGTAGCGTCCGCTTTAGTTGAGTCACTTCGTAGTCAATCTGTAGTGAGCCGCTTCGGGAGATAAAGTTCCCTAGTGACTGCTTTGGAAATTGATGACTAGAGTTGACTAGCTTTGACTTTACACTGTGTAGCGCTTGCTTCGCTTCGCTTTGAACTATAGCGCTCGTTTCACTTCGCTTTGAACTGTAGCGCTCGCTTCGCTTCGCTTTGGCAGACTTACTTCAAATCTACTGTAGCGATCGCTTCGCTACACTGTTCTTTGGTACGCTTCACTTCGGCTTGCTAGACTTGCTTCGCTTCGAAAAACACACTCAAGCGAGTGGCCTTCACTTGAAAATTTGAAGCCTAAAATCTAAGCAATTTAAAGAGCCATCCTAACAGAGTAGGCTTGGAAAAATTCTAACTTATCAACTACATCAAAATGGGTCGCTTGGGAACAGAACGCTTTGGGGTTTTGGGATCAAATCAAAACACTAAAATATCCCTTATAGGTTCCCCCTTAACATATTCGTTCTTAACAATTCCCAACACCTTCCTTTGCACGGGTGAAGGTCATGGATGAGCTCTTGGGCCAACAAGACGTTATCGCTGATCAGCCTGCCCTTGACGAAGCCACTCTGATTGGGAGCCACGACGAGGGGAATGAGCGGCGCCAGCCGTGACGTCAAGATCTTAGAGATGATCTTATTGGTCACGTTGCAGAGGCTGATGGGCCGAAAGTGAGTCCAAGAAGTCGGGTTATCCCTCTTGGGGAGAAGGACGATGGTGGTGGCAGTAAAGCTTCGCGGCATGGGGGCGCCCTGGAAGAAGTCAAGCACCGCCGCCACCACATCGGGCCCCACCGTATCCCAACACCGCTGGAAGAACAAGGAAGTGAAACCATCGGGGCCCGAGGTGCTATCCCCGCAGATGCCAAAGACAGCAGAGCGGACCTCATCGTGCTCCGGGAGCGCACAGAGCCCCAGGAGGTCCACGGAGTCGGGCAAGGGGTGCAGGCCCTGGAGGTCCGAGGCGTCAGGGATAGCAACATCGGACGAGAGCAAGTTCTGGAAGAACCCGGCAGCAGAGGCCCTGATCTCGGAATCCTCGGTGATCTCCCTATCCCCCTCCTGAATGACATGGATACGGGACTTCATCCTCCTCTGTTTGACCCACCCCTGGAAGAACTTGGTGTTGCGCACCCCCTCTGTGATCCAACGAATCGCCGCCTTTTGCCTCCAGCTCCTCCATCCGAGTGCGGAGCATAAGGAGAGCAATGCAGCAGTGGAGCTCAGACCGGAGCTCCGGGGAAGGGGCCGTGTCATAGGCAAGCTGGGCCACACTCACGGCCTCCTCGGCCTCCCTCATCTTCTCAGGGATATTCCCAAAGACGGACTTGTTTCACCCCTTTACGAACCCCTTGACACGGTTCAGCTTGAACTGCAGATTCAACATACCCTCAAAACCTGTCGGCTCCTCCCAAATCCTGGCGATCTCAGAGGCGAAGGAGTGATGCCTGACCCACATATTCTAAAATCTGAAAGAAGCCCGGGGCAGCTGGGCCGAAAACTGGCACCTAACCAAGAGCGGAGCGTGGTCAGAGGCCACACGCGGCAAGGGCGTGACACGGGTGGTCGCAAAGGCGGACTCTCCCAGTGCTCCCCAATCAGGATCCGGTCCAACCTCTCAAGCAGGCCCGGCCTCTCCCAGGTGAAGACAGATCCATCAAAACCGGGGTCAATCAACTGACAATCGAAGATAGCATCAGCAAAGTCCATGATCTCAAGATGACGATCCGTGGTTCTACCAACTCTCTCCTCCTCGGTCAGAAAGATGTTGAAGTCGCATTCCACGAGCCAAGGACAGTCCTCCATTTGTAACGAGATATCACGCAGCGTCTCCCAAAGCGGGTAGCGGCCCTCTCTGGAACACTTGGCATAAACGGCGGTCAAATACAATGGAGCACGGAACACGGCAGCGGAGATGCGGACATGGACCAACTGATCAGTATCCTCCAAGATATCAACTTGATAGTCCCTGTGCGCAAAGATCCAGATCTTGTTGTTACCATTCGAGTGCCTGTTGGTGAGCCCGATCTTCCAAGAAACAAAAGAGGGATCCCGATCATTCTGAGGCTCCAAGATCGCAACAAAAGAAACAAAATGCTCCCTGCATAAATTACTGAGGATGCCCTACGGATTGCGATTAACGATTCCCTGAGCATTCCAAATCAGAAAATTCGCAGACATGGGGAAACAAATTAGGAAGAGGCCGGAGCAGGAACCCTACTCCTCAGACGTTCACCAAACGAGTCGGGAAGGACACGACCCCGGTTGGGAGTACTCGAATCCTGAACACTGCCAGTAACCATATTATTGTTACCATCTGTCATCTCAACATCTCTGTCAGCGTCGGACTCATAGTCAGCCTCGAGCATCTCGGTACCATCATCCAAGACAACGAAAGTATTCTTGGTTGGGACATTTGCCACACCCTCATGCGTGGACTTCTTGTTCTTAGATTGGGCAACTTCAATCCACTCACCAAGAGAAGCACCAGGAGAGGAGCGCACAGCTTTTGGGGATCCCCGGAGACCACGGGAGCATTGAGTCCCCGGGAGGGGGAGCGGGGGGCCCCGCAGGCCCCGGAGACCATGGGAGCCGTGGGAGCCGCGGGAGCCCTGGAGGGAGAGCGGGGGGCCCCGCGGGCCCTGGGGGCCATGGGAGCCCCGGGGGCCACGGATGGGGACCGAGAGGAGGAGCGCAGGTGCCTCTCCCCCAGGCGCAAGGGCCTCAACCCCGAGACAGAGCCAGCCGGCTGAGACCTGGCGGGGGCCGAAGCGCCTGAGGCGCCATGCTGGGGCCAAGGGCTCCCAGGATTGCCTTGATCACGGGAGGGGGACTGGGGTTGGGGATGCACCGGTCTGTCCCCCGGAGCACGGACCCGCTGCCCAGAACCCGAGCTAACATGCGGCGCCTTAGTAGGGGCCGGGGGGACGGAGGCGCCATGAGCACTGGGAGGGTTCCGGGACACACCCTTAGCCCTCGGGCCCGGAGCACGAGCTTGGGGGGTAGCTCTCTTGTCAGGGCGCGCATTCCGGCCGAAAGCATAGCAAGACTCGGGGAGATGCCCCACATGCTTGCAGTCAGAGCAGTACCTCGGGATCTTGTCCCACACAACCTTCTGACGAACCTCAACCCCTGCCATGTCAATCACAAATTCTTCCACAGGGGGCTTAGTGATGTCAATCTCAACACAAACCCGGGCATAGGAGATACGAGAACGAGAGGCCGTAGCATGGTCTACTTGAATAGGATTTCCCAAGGAAGAACAAATCATGTAAAGGGTACGTTGATCATACAGATGAATAGGTAAAGCAGGCAAGTTACACCACACAACGACTCTGGGAGTTTCAAACGAGGGGTCAAATTCTGGGGTCCACTTAAAGACACGCATGGGGTCAGACTCAACATACCACACAGGCATACCATTGACACCATGGAGCACCTTAGCATAATCCTCAACATTAGAAAGCATAATGAGCACATGTCTAGCATTCAGAAAATTCTATGCAAGGGTACCTTTGATCGGGATGTTGTTGAGAGCCTTGTTGATGTTGTAGGACGAGGGGATGGAGTGCGAAAACTTTCCGACCACGGCGAGCCCGATGCGACCTGCGAGACATTCCGTGTCAGTTTTCAAAAATGAAATCATAGGTGTACCTTCGCGGTCACCCTTGGCTCTAATTGGAGTGTACTTGGATGGGTTTAAGGCAACGGGGGCCATGGGAGGGGCGGAATTTTTGACCCGCTCCGCAAGAGAGGTAGGGGGCCGAGGGGCAGGAGCCAGCGCCAAGCTGCGGGCCTGCTCAACAGGAGCTGGAGAGATGACATGAAAAGGAACACCGTTAAGCCGAGAGTCTCCTTCATCAACAGAAACCATGACAGTGTCCCCACTACCCCCATTCTCAGGCACCGTGGCTCCTTTGGGGAGCGGAGGAAAATCGGTCAAGTCCCCCATGGTAAGAGGATTATTGGAGAAAAACTTCAGGGGTTGAGCTTGGTCCTCTTGGGAGTGGTGAGAAGTAGGATGAGAGCATGTGATGGAGTCACCATTGGAGGCGGGAGAAGGTTCGGGACCGAGCTCCATAGGGCCCGAGTCGGGCGCGGGGATGACGGGTTGGACTTGTTCACGGCCCGAATGAGTGTCGAGCCGGGTTGGAGGATTCGGATAGGTGATGGGGTGAGGGTTTTGAGTTCTGTGCATGGGGGGATCGGTTGTTGCATGGGGGATGAGGATGCATGGGGTTCGCATGGGGGGGGGGGGGGGGGGGACGAGGTTGCATGGGGTTCGGGATTGCATGGGGAGGGGACGAGGTTGCATGGGGCGAGTTGGTGAGTGCATGGGGATTGTTGGTGTTGGTTGGAAGGTCATCCACGTCATTAGGGGAGACGTGTATGGATTGGGATTGCATGGATATAGTAGGTGGCGCATCATGCGCAATTGTGTTGGAAAGGTGGTGGGTTATATGGCAAGTGGTATTAAGAGGGGAGGGAGATATGGACTTGCCTTCAAAATAGGAGATATTTTGGTAGTTGAGATCTTCACTAATCGGCTGGAAATCTGCATGGAAGGGGGGGATGAACCTGGACGGGTTCCCGGTAGGAGAAGTCGGGGCAGATTCCGACGAGAGAATCGGAGCTACGGTGAAGCTCCTCAGATTTTTTCTTTGTTTTTTCTCATTCCGAATAGCAAGTCGGAGCTGCTCCTCATCATAAACATCGTACGTCTCCATTAACGAGATTAATTCAGCCATCCTCGTCTCATCACAATGGAAGGCTTCGAGGTCAAAATCATCTTCATCCTCGGGAAAGTCTTCCTCCTCTTCTCCGTCAAACGGCACCTCCATAGCTGATACGATCCTTGGTGGGAATCGTAGAACTCACGCACGCGGAAGACTGAAACTAACTAAAGATGGAAATCCCAATACGTCAATGGACTAAACCCTCCTAAGTACTATAGATAAACCGAAGTCTCTATAACCCAAAGAAACGGTCGCCAAGCCACACGGGGACGATGAATGACACACAACGAGGTATGATTTACTCGCTGATTCGCCGGATAATGAATTCGTCTTGGAATAATCAAGAGGGATTCGAAGAACTCTCAAGAGAGAATAAAACTCACAAATATATTAATGAATAATATGTCTAATTTTCGTCCACAAAGGCCCCCTTATATAGAGAGGCAAATAAAACCATCTAAACCTAATCTAACTAGGAAATAACTGACCCAAAGTCATTGGCATGGCCTAACCCATTAACCAATATGATAAAAACCCCAAAACAAGTCTTTTAAGGCCCAAAAATGTGGCCTGACTCAAAACACACGAAAATTAAAATAAAGTCTTCATTCTTCAGCCCGAACGCACTCGATAAAATTAATAACTCGCGGGCTGTCCGGTTCGCCTTGTCCAATGGGTTTCTTCATCAATTCTTAAGCCCAAACTTCTTGGATCAATCCTTGCAAGCCTTCCTTGAACTTCTTAGCTCGAGCTCTCGTCACCGGCCCTTCGGGAACACGAACAGGATCTTGACTCATCGAACCTTGGACTCCATCATTCCCCTCCTCTTGAAGAGGATTTGTCCTCAAATCCAAGTTGTCACCTACATCAAAAGGACTCAAATCAGCCACATTGAATGTAGCACTAACATTATACTCACCAGGTAAGTCCAATTTGTAGGCATTATCATTAATGCGCTCAAACACTTGAAAAGGTCCATCGCCTCGAGGTAGCAACTTCGAACGCCTTTGCAATGGAAACCTCTCCTTGCGCATATGCAGCCATACCCAATCTCCGGGCTCAAACACCACTTGACGCCTCCCCTTGTTGGCTTGCTTGGCGTACTGCTCCATTCGTCTCTCAATATTCAGCCTTGCCTTCTCATGAATCTGTTTCACAAAATCAGCCTTTTTCTGGCCATCAAGGTTAGTATGCTCATGTTCAGGCAATGGAGATAAATCTAAAGGAGTTAAAGGATTAAACCCATAGACAATCTCAAAAGGCGAAAACTTAGTAGCAGAATGAACATAACGATTGTATGCAAACTCAACATGTGGCAAACATTCTTCCCAAGACTTAATGTTCTTCTTAATTATAGCCCTAAGCAATGTAGACAAAGTCCTATTGACTACTTCAGTTTGACCATCAGTTTGTGGATGACAAGTAGTAGAAAACAACAATATAGTACCTAACTTACCCCACAAAGTCTTCCAAAAGTAACTCAAGAACTTCGCATCCCTATCCGAAACAATAGTCCTAGGCATTCCATGCAATCTAACAATCTCTCGAAAGAACAAATCAGCAACATGCGATGCATTATCAGATTTATGACATGGAATAAAATGCGCCATCTTAGAAAATCTATCAACCACCACAAAAACAGAATCACTACCATGCTTAGTTCTAGGCAGCCCTGACACAAAATCCATAGAAATGTCAATCCAAGGAGTAGTAGGAATAGGCAATGGCGTATACAAACCATGGGAACTCACTCTAGACTTAGTTTGTTTACAAGTGACACATCTACCACAAATTCGTTCAACATCTCTCTTCATATGAGGCCAAAAGAAGTGTTCATGCAAAACAGCTAAAGTCTTAGCAACACCAAAATGTCCCATCAACCCCCCACCATGAGATTCAAGCAATAACAATTCACGAAGAGAACACTTAGGAACACACAACCTATTTTTCTTAAACAAATAGTCATCATGCCTAAAGTACTCTTCAAAACCAGATTTCTCACATGCTCGATAAATCTCACCAAAATCAGCATCATTCACATACAAACTCTTTAAACACTCGAAACCAAGCAACTTAGCATCTAAAGTAGAGATCAAGGCATACCTCCGTGAAAGTGCATCAGCCACTACATTCTCTTTACCTTGCTTGTACTTGATGACCTAAGGAAACGTCTCTATGAACTCCATCCACCTAGCATGCCTCTTGTTCAACTTGTGCTGCCCCTTCAAGTGCTTCAAGGACTCATGATCGGTGTGAATGACGAATTCCTTTGTCCACAAGTAGTGCTGCCACATTTTCAAAGCCCGCACCAATGCATACAGCTCCTTATCGTACGTTGGATAGTTCAACGTTGCTCCGTTTAGCTTCTAGCTGAAGTACACCACCGGCCGGCCTTCTGGCATCAAAACTGCACCAATTCCAACACCAGAAGCGTCACATTCAATCTCAAAAGACTTAGAAAAGTTAGGAAGAGATAATACCTGGGCGTATGTCAGTTTGTACTTCAAAAGCTGAAACGCCTTCTCTTGATCTTCTCCCCAATTAAACTCCACATTCTTCTTGATGATTGCCGTCGATGGTGCTGCAACACTACTGAAATGAGGCACAAATCTCCTATAAAAGCTAGCAAGTCCATGGAAACTTCTAACTTCTCCAATGCTCTTTGGACTCGGCCACTCTTGAATAGCTCGTATTTTCTCATCGTCAACCTGTACACCCTGTGCACTAACAACAAATCCAAGAAACACAAGCTTGTCCGTACAAAAGATGCACTTCTTTAAGTTAGCAAACAACCTCTCCTTCCTAAGTACATCTAAAACAGACCTCAAATGATCAACATGCTCATCATGACTCTTGCTATACACTAGGATATCATCAAAGTAGACAACTACAAATCTGCCAATAAAAGCTCGTAAAACATGGTTCATAAGACGCATAAATGTACTAGGTGCATTAGTCAAACCAAAAGGCATAACCAGCCACTCATACAAACCAAGTTTAGTTTTAAAAGCAGTTTTCCATTCATCCCCTTCCTTAATCCTAATCTGATGATATCCACTACGCAAATCAATTTTTGAAAACACACAAGAACCATGCAATTCATCAAGCATATCGTCTAAATGAGGGATAGGATGTCGATACTTTACCGTGATGTTGTTTATGGCTCGACAATCGCAACACATCCTCATCGTTGAGTCCTTCTTGGGTACGAGTAACACCGGAACTGCACAAGGACTCAAGATCCTGTTCGTGTTCCCGAAGGGCCGGTGACGAGAACTCAAGCTAAGAAGTTCAAGGAAGGCTTGAAAGGATTGATCCAAGAAGTTTGGGCTCAAGAATTGATGAAGAAGCCCATTGGAGAAGGCGAACCGGACAGCCCGCGAGTTAGGAGTGTTCGCGGTTTGGTTTGGTGCGGGTTGACGGTTAAACCAAACCAAACCTTAAAATGCGGTTTTTTTTATTTATAGAACCAAACCAAACCATTTCATTATTAAAACCAAACCAAACCATATTATAACGGTTCGGTACGGTTTGGTTTACGGTTTGCAATCGTAGGGAAAAATTAAATACTCAATAACTAAAATTATAAAATTAATATCGTTCTCCAACATAAAATCGAGATAAAATAAAATAGCATTGCACTTATGTTTGATTAAAGCTTAGTAATGATATGATGTATATTACTTGGTGTATAAATTACCTTTGTTGATGAAATCAAAATCTTCAATATGAGTAGTTCATCATCTCTCTTCCTCAAATTTAAAATATATATTCTTTTTATGTCGCCGTCGTTCTATAAATAAAATGAAGAAAAGAATTTCCAAAGTTGTTTTATTTAGGTTTTAGGTTTAAAAAAAGTAATAAAAACTTAAATAAAAGAAAATAGTAGATAACACTATAAAATTTGACCCAAGTATGCGAATCTTTTGTGGCATAAATGATTAAATAATTATTAATTATTATTATCTTATAAATTATCACGGTTTTTACGGTTTACGGTTTGGTTTGGGTATTTTATTTTCAAAAACCAAACCTAAACCAAAAACCATATTTTTTGGAAAATTAAACCCAACCCATATTTTTCAAACCATAAACCAAACCAAACCGCACAAATACGGTTTGATCCGGTTTGATTAACGGTTTAAACCAAACTGTGAACACCCCTACCGCGAGTTATTAATTTTATCGAGTGTGATCGGGCTGAAGAATGAAGACTTTATTTTAATTTTCGTGTGTTTTGAGTCAGGCCACATTTTTGGGCCTAAAAAGACTTGTTTTTGGGTTTTTATCATGTTGGTTAATGGGTTGGGCCATGCCAATGACTTTGGGTCAGTTATTTCCTAGTTAGATTAGGTTTAGATGGTTTTATTTGCCTCTCTATATAAGGGGGCCTTTGTGGACGAAAATTAGACAGATTATTCATTAATATATTTGTGAGTTTTATTCTCTCTTGAGAGTTCTTCGAATTCCTCTTGATTATTCCAAGACGAATTCATTATCCGGCGAATCAGCGAGTAAATCAAACCTCGTTGTGTATCATTCATCGTCCCCGTGTGGCTTGGCGACCGTTTCTTTGGGTTATAGAGACTTCGGTTTATCTATAGTACTTAGGAGGGTTTAGTCCATTGACGTATTGGGATTTCCATCTTTAGTTAGTTTCAGTCTTCTGCGTGCGTGAGTTCTACGATTCCCACCAAACTAGAGTGTAATCGGAGAACTCTATCGCTGCCAACTTCACCTTCTTCAGCTCGGAGTAATTGTGACTTTCGAACATGAGGTCAAGCTTCCTCTCCCACTCAATATACGCATCTGGATCATTCCTCCCTTGGAATGAAGGAATATTCAGCTTGATGTTGCCCAAATTATTATCAGGCCTGTTACTTGGTTCCTCCCATTCCTCTTCCCCTTCGACATCAGACTCCTCCTCAAACGGACCATAGTCTCGATTGTTTTGACGACCTCAGCCACCTCGCAATCCTCTTCCATTTCGATGATGCTGAAGCTGTTTGGAAGTTGACTTCTACTTCACCAAGTCTATCATAAACTCCGTCCAGCTTGGATTCCATAACCTTCCCCAACTCGGACTTCAATGCTTCAAACATGAACTTCAACTTGGGATCCAACGTCTCTTGTTCTTCGGCCATACCTGCAAAACTTTTTTTTTTTTTTCAAAAGAAACAAACGAAAGTTAGTAAAAACAGAAACCTCACCACCTCACAATCACTCGTGTATCCCTCAATACGGTTCACACTCAGCACTCGTGTATCGCTCAATAGCAATGGCTTTTACCCTCTAATAATCTAACCTCTCCTGCATTTTTCCACTCAGATCTCTCTTAAGAGGCTCAAATTCCCTTAATCTACCACAAAAATCACTATTAACGAACCAAGAGTACTGTAAGTAGGAAGATAAGATGACTTAACTAAGAAACCCTAAATCGGAAGACACGAAAAATTTACCGAAAACTTCGGCAGAAGATTTAACCCTTTAAACGGCCTTTTTTTGCAAAAATAACGAACCAATTCCGATGTAGTGGGAGCCACCGTATAGATCTTTTCGAGAGCTTTCCGAAAAGGTATTATGGAGCAAAATCGGAGTCCGTATGCAAAAGTTATGGCCGTTTTAGTGCTGGCCGACGAAAAACACGAGAAAAAGACGAAAACTCACAGAAACGAATACACAACTGATATCCCAATGAAGAAACACGCAAGAACCAACCCAGAAAGCACAATGACACACTAGGGCTTCGAATATATCCTTTTTTTTTTTGAAACATTTTTTTTTTTGAACGAAACTAATCGAAACTTTTTGCCCCTAGTATGTCACGACAACTGGTAGAAGACACACCCTAAGACGTGTTATATAAGGTATGGGATATATATATGAATAAGTTTCCTATTCTTATAAGGAAAGAAATCTTCTATTCCTTAATTACCAAGGAACAAATCTGAGTGTGTATCAAAACGAATCTGAATACTTGACACGAAACGAAAAGCTACAAAGGACGATTTTAACGACTCTATGACACAAAAACGATTTTTTTTTTTTTTTACACAGAAACGACTTGAACGAATGAAGAAACAGAACAAGACACGAAGAGAACGACACGAAAGACATGAACAGAAAGCAACACAAGACACGAAATACAAGACGAAAAGGATGATAGAACCTGGATGACGTAAGCCTGGCTCTGGTGCCAAATGATACGATCCTTGGTGGGAATCGTAGAACTCACGCACGCAGAAGACTGAAACTAACTAAAGATGGAAATCCCAATACGTCAATGGACTAAACCCTCCTAAGTACTATAGATAAACCGAAGTCTCTATAACCCAAAGAAACGGTCGCCAAGCCACACGGGGACGATGAATGACACACAACGAGGTTTGATTTACTCGCTGATTCGCCAGATAATGAATTCGTCTTGGAATAATCAAGAGGAATTCGAAGAAATCTCAAGAGAGAATAAAACTCACAAATATATTAATGAATAATTTGTCTAATTTTCGTCCACAAAGGCCCCCTTATATAGAGAGGCAAATAAAACCATCTAAACCTAATCTAACTAGGAAATAACTGACCCAAAGTCATTGGCATGGCCCAACCCATTAACCAACATGATAAAACCCAAAAACAAGTCTTTTAAGGCCCAAAAACGTGGCCTGACTCAAAACACACGAAAATTAAAATAAAGTCTTAATTTTTCAGCCCGAACGCACTCGATAAAATTAATAACTCGCGGGCTGTCTGGTTCGCCTTCTCCAATGGGCTTCTTCATCAATTCTTGAGCCCAACCTTCTTGGATCAATCCTTGCAAGCCTTCCTTGAACTTCTTAGCTCGAGCTCTCGTCACCGGCCCTTCGGGAACACGAACAGGATCTTGACTCATCGAACCTTGGACTCCATCAATAGCTTCAATAACTTGGAGTGGTTGGACAACAGCCGCATGTCCAACATTAAGGACGGACTCCTTCAATTTACGATGGGAAAACTCCTCATGAGATATATGCTGGTAGGTAAGAGTCTTCGTAACACTCTTCTTTTTCTTGAGAGTACGAAGAGGAGCCGCCATCGACGAACGAGGAGAGGGAGGGCGGTTCACCGGAACCCTCTTAGATGCAGCTATCTTGGCGGAGGGGGACCTCCATTTGGGTTTAAGTCGACCAAGGGAGGCCGGGCCAGGTCCACCGAAGAGAGGGGATGGCTGGATGAGTCGCCGGAAAGGGTCGAGTCGGCCAATTCGGGTAAGGGACGGTGGGGAGATTCGCCGGCAGGTTGGGGTTCGCCGGCAAGGGCTGGACCGGGAGGCACAGGCATGAGGGGCTGGGGCGACTCTCCAGCTGAGTGGGGCTGGGCAGTAGCCTCCACCGGCGGTGGGTCCGACATGGACGGCGGCGAGGGAAGCTTCAAAACGGGTGGATGATGACGGCTGAAAAAATAAAGAGGACACAAAAAACAAGCAAAAAATCGAACAAAAAAAATGAAAAAAACGACAAGAACACGAAATGGAAGAAGAATCGAGACCCAAAAAACAAGCAAAAACGAAGAAAATCTCAAGAACTGTGTGTTTTCCGACCGTGTGTGTGCAAAAAGCGACCCCCTTGGATGTTGCAGGGCCTTCATCTTCGTTGTCAAGACTCATTCGATTAAGATCGAACTCGTGAGCCTTGAGTATGGAGAATAGAATCTCTGGTGTGAGCTTGGACAGATCCTTAGTCACCAGAAACAGCTCCTTCATGGTTTGCCACTTTCGTGTAAGAGCTCGAACGATCTTGAGGTTTACTTCCTTGTCTGTGAATTCTTTGCCAAGTGAATTAAGAGTAGCAATGATATTGGTGACTCTTAGTTTGAAGGCGTCGATCGATTCTCCTTACTTCATTGTGAGGCTTTCAAACTCCCGCATCTGTATGGCAAGCTTGTTTTCCTTAATCTTGTCAGTACCTTGGGAAATGAGGGCTAGGGTTTCCCACATTTCCTTTGCCGTTGCGCACTTCCTAATCCTTGGGAGATAGGCGTCCGACACAGTGCTCTGTATTGTGTGGCGTGCAATTTTGTCAAGGTTGGCAACTTTGAAGTCGTTGGAATTGTATTCGTCCTTGTCCTTCTCGACGTATTCTTGTCTGACATGGGCTGCGCGGCCTTCGGCGGCTGGCACATTCATAGAGATAGGTTTCTTGATCTCGATTGGTCCTTCCTCTATGACCTCCCACATGCAGTCGTGGATAGAGCATAGAAAACTCTCTTCACGAAAGCTCCATGTTTCATAACCTTCTATAGAGAAACTGCGGAAGATTCGATGCGCTATAGGTAGACACGGTAAACTATCAGTAGCAATGCAGTATGCGTGAGTGAGGGTTTTATGCACTTAGGAAAATCTGGATCCGGTTCAATGAGACAACGTGAAGCGAGAGGGGACTCGCTTCCGATACGCAAAGCAGTTGCTCGAAAGAACCGCTGCTCTGATACCACTTGTTGGTCCCGGATTGTTAGAGGAAAAACACGTAGAGGGGGGGGGGTGAATATGTGTTTTGAAGTTTTTCAACTTCTTTTCCAATAACTCAGAGTGACAAGTAAAGCGTTCGCTACAGATACTAAGACCTAGCCGAAAGCTAGATCTACAGTCTTAGCAAAACTACTTGACCTAAGCAAATGCTTGATCAAGAGTGAGGCTTTACTCGAATGCGGAATTCAGTGAGCTAATCTTTCCCTAAGTAATTGAAAATTCAGTTTAAGATGCTTGTGCAAATGAATAATCAAACAGTAAACAAATAGAGAGATTAGGGTTTAGAGATACGACACAGAGATTTAGAGTGGTTCGGTGATAAAACACCTACGTCCACTTGTTGCACAAGGCAACTGAGTCTCTTCACTCAAGAACCTTGAGGACTTGCGGGCTCCTCAAAAACCTAAGTCAAGATCGAGCTTCACTTGCTTGGATCTGACAACAGCTGGGTGATTACGGGTTCACCACAAAAACCTAGACTAGACTTAAGCTTCACTCGCTTCAGTCTGAAACTAGGAGATTACGGGTTCTCCACTAAGACCTAGTTTCGATCGAGCTTCACACAATCGAGGACTGTGCTAGCTTGGATCTAGACTCTATGATCGAGGCTTCTACTATCGATGAAAGTCGGGCTTTGGATCGAAAACAACCTCTCGACGAACACAAAACCTAACAACAGAACTTAGGGTTAGGGTTTTTGGTTTACGACGAACACACTAATGAAGAACTCTTTACAACGAGTGCAAAGTAGGCTAGAGTTCTTCTCTAAGCTTGGATATGGAATGGGCTTAGATTTCTAAGTGTGAAGGTTGCGGAGACGAGTTTCGATGGAACAGAAACTCGGAGAACACTTGAAACAAAGACTTGAAGAATGCTGAAAGCTGGGAGTGTAGGTTTGCAGTATGCGCTGAATGCTCAAGTAGTGTTCTACTCTTCTCCGTCTTGATCCTTCACTATTTATAGGCGGAGGATTGGGCAGGAGCCGTTGCTTGGTTGGTGGCTTTGTCCCTCCTCCTCTCGACAGTACTTGGGCGGCCAGTTGCTTTTCAGACGCGCAGATTTGGCACTTTGCCAAAAATGGCTAAGTTCCAAGTGTAACAGTAACTGGAGCGATCCAGTACTGTTGCGGCGCCCTTGCCGGCTTGGCAGTCAACTCCGTTGCTCCTCTCTTCGTTCGACACGTGGAGATCTTGCAATTAATGTGGCAATCTTCAGTTAACTGTAGTTCAAATTCGGAGCGGGAATTGAGCTGTCGCAATCTGTTAGGTAGGAGGTCGCTTCGCTTTAGAATTGGAGCGTCCGCTTCAAATGAGTCGCTTCGGGTCATACTTGAAGCGTGTACTTTGGAAATAAATTTCCCGGGTATTACTTAAGTGAATTTTGACCCGCTTTGACATTTACTGTAGCGCTCGCTTCGCTTCGCTTTAGCAGACTCGCTTCGATTCTACTGTAGCGCTCGCTTCGCTTTGCTATTCCTCGGCACGCTTCGCTTCGGCTCGCTAGACTTGCTTCGCTTGAATAATACACTCAAGCGAGTGGCATTTGCTTGAAATTCCTGCAGTCTAAAACCTAAGCGACTAAAGCAAAAAAAAAAAGAGCCATCCTAACAGTATAGGCTTAGAAAAATTCTAACCTATTTCTACATCAATTAGGGTCGCTTGGGAATAGGATACTTAGGGGTTTTGGGATCAAATCAAAACATACATTTTTATTTTCAAGTGACCCATATGTGTTCCCCTTTAACATGTTATATCCTTAACAATTCCCAACAGTACTTCACCCTTATAACATCCTCAACAAGTATGGATTCCTCCATCTTCTACTACACCATCTCACCTTTTCAATCAATGAAACTCAAACATTGGAATGGAATATTTCGAAAAATTTCTAAAGATGTACTCCTTTATGCTCTTATTTTTTCTCACTTCCTTTATTTTTTTTTCCGTAAGAACTATGTTCTTAACCTTCTCTTTTCTTTTTTTTTTCTTTTCTTATCTCTCTCTCTCCTCTCTTTTTTTTTTTTTTTTTTTTTTTTTTTTTTTTTTTTTTTTTTTTTTTCACAAATGAGCTTATAGGAGTATCTTATCTATCAAACACCATCCCATATCTTTCAAATCACAACATCATTTCAAGCTATAATTCAATTCAACTCAAGGATTCCTTGACCAACAACCTTCACACCCCCTATCATCCGGGTTAAGATCTAAGGCTTCTTTAGGCTCAAAATGGAGTTAGGGTTAGTGTTTGGGAATAATAGGCTTCCAAATGATGGCCTAAAATCATCTCTAAGTTCTAACACACATATAGCAACCTCGATCAAGACTCAAAAGGCAAGTTCTAGAAGTTACGAATACAATGCATGACAAGCTCTCAAGAAAGGAAAAAAAACGTTATTTCTCAACGTTTTCGGCTCAATCCTCACTAGCTTTGTCTAGAGTTCACATGCCTAAGGTCGATCAATCCTAGTTAATCATGTCATGCAACCATTTCATGCTCAATACACACGTGAGAGATTCCAAAAATATGATACCATTTTTTCGCTCAAATCATCTTCGACATCTCCCTTGATAGCAATGGAGTGATAAACACGATATTTAACAAGAAAAACAAGAAGCCCTACAAATCTAGTGATGCTTTTGAAAAATTACTTTAAAGATTTTGCAC
The DNA here is from genome assembly GCA_029379335.1 of Thymus mandschuricus. Classification (NCBI taxonomy): domain Eukaryota; kingdom Viridiplantae; phylum Streptophyta; class Magnoliopsida; order Lamiales; family Lamiaceae; genus Thymus; species Thymus mandschuricus. The sequence goes on from CM057075.1 coordinate 22,671,900, forward strand.
TTTTGCAACTCCACACCAATTATATGTACACAACATCACTTGAACACACCAAATCAATTCATCCTTCAACTCACAAAATTCCACCAAAATTCCATAGCATATCACCACCAATTCACTCCAAACAAAACATTAAAATTCAAGACAAACAATTAAAAAGAAAGAAATACGAAAAAAGATAACTTGAAGAAATATGAAAAAGTAACTTGAATATCTTATCTCATCCCCCTCCCCCAAACTTATTTTTGAAAATAAAATCAAAAATAAGGTTGGAGGGGTGAATATACATAAGATATTTAAGCTACTACTCACAAATGTCCAAACTTTTGAGGTGGGGGACGAGGTGGGTAATGAATCCCTTGACCCATGTGACGAGCCTCAAGACGGGCCATGATTTCTTCAATCGATTCTTTTCTCAGGATTAATCTTCTCTCTTTATTACTGATAGGAAATGGCCCATCTCCCTAGGCTCAATTACCCCACTTCGGCACAGGCCCAACCAAGACAGCTCGGCCCACGGCTGTTCGGCCTAGCCCAGCTCGAAGACAGGCCCAGGGAGTTGAGCCCTAACCACACAAACGTGGAGTGATGGAGAGAAAGGCAGAAACCACCCACGATCTCCACAATCCCAATCCTAAAACCGGCAGGAACTTAGCTATAAATAGGAGAAATAATTATATTGTACACACTCATGCTACTTTGAATACAAACTCTCCCTCTCTCGTTTCTCCGTGACGTATATCTTACGATCGAACCACGTAATTCTTGTGTTCTTTACTTTTTCATGCACAAACTCCATACACGCACTTTCACTTACACCGAGCAGCGAATATTGGATTCATCACTGACGCCTTCTGTGGGAACAAAAAATTTGTGATTCTACTCCTACTTTCGTTGCTCGCAACTACCATCCATGGCTTCGGGAAGACGATTGCTGCAAGGGACTCCCTCCCGAAGTTCAGGCAGTGTGCCACGACACCGGCGGAGTCATCGGAGGTAACATGAGGAACCAGTTGCTGCGGCGACTCACGAAGAATAGCCACACCTTGATGTTCCTGTCGACAACCAGGCCGGAGTTGGAGATATCCCGGAGATCCCTCACCCCGGCGAGCAGACCCTGGAGAAGGCACATTGCGGCACCACCACCATCGCCTTCCCCGCAAGCGCAACAAGCCCAGCCACGCCGAGGTCCCGTAATCTCGGGCCTAGGATCTCACCTCGGACCGTGAACGCGAGTTATTTGAGCCAGGAGTGGCCCGACGCCCGTCCCCGGTCATCTGGCCGAACCCGGCAGCACCACCACCTCCTCCACCTCTGGGAATTGAAGAGCTGCTGAGGAGCTACCTCACCACTGCCCGGGGAAGAGAGTTCCTTAGCCAATACGGAGAGGAGCAAAGAGCACCCCATCTCAGCCCCGAGATCCGAACTTGACCATATGGAATGCCTGGAGGACAGGACTTGCGACACCACCTCCAACAAGTCCGAGGTCAGCCCCAAGGAGTCCCCCCACTACACTACGTGGCTGCACCTCCGCCGCCCCATGGCGCTCCGCCCCAGGGACACCTAGCTGGGGGAGCACAGATTTTCGATGCGTTCAGCAGGATCGTCAGCCCCCTCTCTGAGGACATTCTCAACACGCCCATGCCCTATGGGTATAAGGTGCCGAACATCAAGCCCTACAACGGGATAGGAAATCCCAACAACTTCCTAAGTCAATTCAAGTACAACATGTTGAACCAGAACTTAGGAAGTGTGCACATGTGCAAACTATTCCCCGAACTGCTAATTGAAAACGCAAGGGAGTGGTTCGACAGTTTACCAGCCGGGTCAATTAGGTCGTATGCCGACCTGATGAATGCCTTCTCACGGAGCTTCTCCCAGCGAGTCGAGGTGAGTCACTCCCCGGCACACCTACTCACCGTGAAGCAGAACATAGGTGAATCCCTCCAAGACTTCATGACCTGGTTCGACAGGGAGTGCCTGCAAACTCGCTGTACCAATGATCTGCTCATCATATCGGCGTTTCAAAATGCCATCACTTCGGACCTCCTCTACAAGGAGAAGAAGGAACTTACATATGCACTTCGTTTCTAGTTCGCAACGACTAACAACGAGGTGGAGTATGAAGCGCTACTGGCGGGACTCCGAATAGCCACGAATTTGAAGGTTACCGCCATCAAAGTACACAGTGATTCACAAGTAATTGTAAATCACATGCTAGGGAAGTACAAAGAAAAGGGAGACAGGATGAAGAGATATTTGGCTAAGGCACGGGGTATGCAGGAAGCCTTCTCGTACTTCCAGCTCGAGCGCATACCCTGAACTCAGAATTCCCGAGCTGACATTCTCAGCAAATTGGCGGCGGTACCCGACTCTTCACCTATGGAAGATGTATAACATAGGAGTATAGAAGAAGCCGAGATCAACGACTTGGATGAAGAACAACACCCCACATGGATGACACCTCTGCTGAACTACTTGGTGTGGGGAAAATTGCCTGAGGTCAAAACAGAGGCACGGAGGATATTGTCGAAGTCATTACGATACACCGTTGTGGACAACATCCTTTACAAGAAATTGTACCTCCAACCACTGCTCAAATGCGTCGTCCCTACCTCGGCAGATTATGTCATGCGCGAGGTGCATGAAGGGTCTTGTGCAAGTCATATCGGACCTCGGGCCCTAGCCAAGAAGATCATGAGATGGGGTTTTTATTGGCCCACAATGCTTAAAGATTGCACCGAGCTTGTGCAAAAGTGCGAGAAATGCCAGTTACATGCAAATGTAACAAGGCTGCCCCAAAGTGAATTAGCAACGATGCAAAGCCCTTGGCCATTTGCGCAGTGGGGAATAGACATCGTAGGTCCATTCGAAAAAGCACCTGGTCAATTGCGGCATCTCATTCGATTTTTTCGTTATGCAAAAATTCTCTGACCTCTCTCACACAGTAAAACACACTTTTTGCACACACACGGTCGAAAAACACACAGTTCTTGCTATTTTCTTCATTTTTTGCATGTTTTTTGGTTTCGATCCCTCTTCGTAATCGTGTTTGTGTCGTGTTTCATTGTTTTTGATCAAGTTTTCTCGGTTTTTTTGTGTTTTTTAATTTTCCAGCCTCTTTCCGGTCATCCCTTCCGTGTTGAAGCTTCTCTTGCTGCCGTTCATGGCGGATCCGCCGCCGGCGGCTGTCTCCGGCCAACCTCAACCAATCAACAACTCCTCCCTTCCCCCCTTAACCGAAGGTCATGCTGCCGGGCAGCCTCTTCGTGAATCTAAAAGCCTCTCCGTTCAACCTCCTAGTGCCGGGCAGCCTCTTCGTGAATCTGATAGCATCTCCGTTCAACCTCCTAGTGCCCCTTCCCAACCTCCGACGACTGATTGGAGTGTCACCGGCGAGCCCCTCCATGTGAAGGAGACTTTCCAGCCACGTAAATCAAAGGAGGCTCCTTCAAGGGAAAATAGAAAAGTCAAGAATTTGGTAAAATTGCACCCCTACTGCAACTTGACGCATGAGGATCTTTTGCACGCAAAGCTGGAGGATAATACCTTTGATGCTCGAAAACTCCTTGGCCCTCATGACGTGCCGAGGTTCGGTCTTGCAGATTTTGTGTCGGGAGTGGGATTGGCAGCGGTGGTTCAGCCCCTTCAAACCGTGGCCACCGATGCCGAGGATGTCTCCATCATTGATAGGGACGATGATGCTTGTTCCGATGACGAAGAGGAATTCGATTTCGAAGCTTACCAGGTTGACGAAGAGAAGCGGGATGAATTGAAGGCTTTAATGGAGAAATATGATGTGTATGATGAGGATCAGCTTCGTCTTGCTATTCGAAGGGAGCGGCAGCGTGGGAAAAATCTGCACTCCCTTGCCGGAAATTCTTCAACCTCGCCGGAATCTGCTCCAGCCTCCCCGTCTCGCACCCCGTCCAGGTTCATCCCCCCTCCTTCGGATGAATCAGTTATGAGATTTGATATGATCACTCCCATATTTACAGCGCCTAATGCGCATGCTATGGAAGGAAAGCCCGCTCCACCCTCTATCCCGAATCCAACCTCATCTCCATCCATGCAAAAGCCTACGTGGCTCTCACCCATAACCCGCAGCCCAAACCCGGAATCTGACCCGACCCGCCCGATCCCCACCCGTAGCCCAACCCGTAGCCCAAGTCCTATTACCCAACCCGTCTCACCAGCGGAGCTTGACATCCTTCAAATCAAAACCCAACAATCTATCAAAACTCATCAACCCGCATCCTTGCTCGGCTCGTCGAACCCACCTAACCCATCACCCCCTCTTCTTGGGCCCTCGAAGATCTCTAGCGTGGATAGTGAGATGGCCGAATTTACTCCTCTTCCCAATAACAACATGCATCATGCATGTGTGAGTGACGGAGATATTATAATGGTTAACTCCAATGAAGAAAGTCAACGGCACAAGAGTGCCTCATCTCCTTGTGCCACGTCATCTCCCACTAAGTAACCTCATATCATGCATGGGATCCGCCTAAACGTACTAACACCTCCCTTGCAGAACGTGTCAAGAGCTCCCCCCCCCCCCCCCCCCCCCCCCCCCCTCCCGTCGCCTTTAATTCGTCCAAATTCACTCCGATTGGAGCTAAGGGAGATCGCGAAGGTACGCCTGTTATTTCGTTTTCGAAAACTGACACGGAATGTCTCGCAGGTCGCATCGGGCTCGCCGTGGTTGGAAAATTCTCACACTCCATCCCCTCGTCCCACAACATCAACAAAGCTCTCAACAACATTCCGATCAAAGGTACTCTTGCGTGGAACTTTTTGAATGCTAAACATGTGCTTATTAAACTTTCGGATGCTGAGGATTATGCTAAGTTACTCCATGGTGTCAATGGTTTGCCTGTTTGGTATGTTGAGTCCGTCCCCATGCGTGTCTTTAAGTGGACTCCCGAATTTGACCCTTCATTTTAAACTCCCATTGTTGTGAAGGAACCATATCTGATCGGTGAAGATCGGTTCGCCCGAGGATCTATTTCGGATATCTAACTATCGATATAAACCTATCTTGCTCCTATGAATTAAGTGCGGAATCATAGGGGGTTATAGATCGATTACCTGAAGAAGTAGAGAACTCGCGAATAGATCTTCTGATCTGTATCCCTGCTTGATTCTGACGTTGGATGGACAAAGAACTTCGGAATCAGCCACGGAAAACGGGATCCCCACCGAACTGCTACTGCCGCGGCCGCGCGTCTCTCTCTCTCTAACCCTAGCCTCCCTTTCTCGTTCAGAATATTTAAGTGCACTCGTATATTGTGACTATTAGGTCTGAACAAGACCTTGAGGGGGTATATATAGAGGAGACCAAGTGAGACTTGGGCTTAAGTTCCAGGCCATGCCTGCAACACATGGACTAGGCGTCGATTAGCATAGTTGGCGCCCCATACTGGGCCCAACTGTGTGGTGGCCCACTTATTCCTTATACTGTGGCCTATTGAGCTTTTTGGGCCAGATCAGGGATCTACTAGCTGGTAAAACCGAGGCCTCCCAATGGCTAAATTCTCCGTACTCAGCCCAGAGGATAATTTAGTCCATAAGTACTAAAACATTCCACTAGAGTAATAGTACTGAATTACCTGTTTTACCCCTGTTGAGTTCAGGGCTAGTATTAGACTTAGCGACCCCCATATTTAAGATATCCCACATCCGTTGATTAACTTAGAGCTTCTGACTGCTCGTGTTATTCAACTTCTTTATTCCTGAGTAGTACCATTCATTCCTTATTCATCATATCGGAAATTAATCCACCTGCAGGGTTTGGTATGATAATCCTTAATGAATTCCTCAGGGGATGTGATCAACCTGTTCTACCAGGATATGGTGCTCTGTTGCAGTTGCACTAAGAGTCGTACTAGTTGTAATGGCTTCCCAAGATACGGAGCATATTGAGTTGCAGATACTCTGAACTCTCGCCCATGGTAAATCAAAGAAGCAGACTACAACTATACACCCTTAGGACTCAACTAGAGTTAAGGTTTATCTTAAGTCACCGAGGTCTTGATTCTTTCTACATTCGGTCAGAATAGAAGAATACACCTCACCATGATCCTATCAGTACATGCACGTACTAGTATATACAAGTAGCCAAGACAAGCTACTTATGCAGCCTATACTGCAGCCTAAACCGACAGTTTTATCCAGAACTGTCTCGACTGTGATACCCTTTTATATCTCGTGAGGAACCGGCAACTATGGTCTTCTGTGATCTACAACACACCATAAAGCCTACGACTTTGAGATGATGGACAGATGTTTGATGCATAGATAACAATTCATACTTAATCAGATAGAAGATTGTTAGTGGTTATGGACAACACATGCATACAAGCTAAAAGGCCTGCTTTCTAGTATACAAATCCATCAATCTCCCACTTATACTAAAGCAAACTTTTAGTATATCATGTGACAAATAGGCAAAGTGTCTACAATCTAGCATCTATTACACATCTTCTCCCAATTATACTCAAAGTTTACTAGTGTGGGAGGCGCCCCAGTCCCATCCCTTCGACATGCTTGTCGAACACCTTGACTGGTAAGCTCTTTTTGAACGGATCCGCCAGATTCTCGGCTGAAGGGATTTTCTTCACTTCTACTTCTCCTCTTTCGACGATTGCTCGTACGAGATGGTACTTTCTCTCTATGTGTTTGCTTGCCTTGTGAGCCCTAGGTTCCTTGCAGTTTGCAACTGCTCCAGCATTATCACAATATAATGTGAAACCTCTGGGCAAACTGGGAACTAGTTCTATCTCATTAAGGAAGTTCAGGAGCCACACAGCCTCTTTATTAGCCTCACAAGCAGCCACATATTCGGCCTCCATGGTCGAGTCTGCGATGCACTTCTGCTTCACACTCTTCCAAGTGACAGCTCCACCCCCCAAGGTAAACACATAGCCTGAGGTAGATTTCCTCTCATCTCGATCAGCCTGGAAGTCTGAGTCTGTATACTCTATCGGGATCATCTCATTGGACTGATAAACAAGCACATGATCTCTTGTCCACTTGAGATACTTCAATATGTGCTTAACAGCCATCCAATGTCCCTGACCAGGGTTAGACTAATATCTCGCCACCATGCCAACCGCATAGCAGATATCTGGTCTAGTACACAGCATTTCATACATGAGACTCCCAACCGCGGAAGCATACGGTATAGTCTTCATGTCCTCTATCTCTTCTTGTGTCTTCGGACACATGTCCTTAGATAGAGGTATGCCATGTCTGAAGGGAAGAAAACCCTTCTTGGCATTTTGCATGCTGAAACGGGCGATCACAGTATCTATATATGCAGCTTGGCTTAAGCCTAACATCCTCTTACGGCGATCTCTGATCACCTTGATCCCTATGATGTAACCTGCTTCTCCCAAGTCTTTCATCTGAAACTGTTCAGACAACCAATCCTTTACGCCTGATAACACGTTCACATTGTTGCCAATGAGAAGTATGTCATCTACGTACAATACTAAGAATACCACGCTTCCATCCGAATTGAGCCTGTAAACACAGCTTTCGTTTATGCACTGGACAAATCCAAAGGATATTATCACTCCATCAAAACGAATGTTCCAGGACCTGGACGCTTGCTTAAGTCCGTATAAGGACTTCTTAAGCTTCCATACGAGATGCTCCTGGCCATCTCTCACATAACCTTCTGGTTGACGCATATAAATGTCCCTACCTTTTTCAAGGTACCCGTTCAAGAATGCAGTCTTGACGTCCATTTGCCAAACCTCTAGGTCTAAATGTTCCGCCATGGACAAGAGTATTTTGACGGACTTAAGCATGGCAACCGGCGAAAAAGTCTCATCATAGTCGATTCCCTCTCTCTGAGTGAATCCTTTTGCCACCAATCTAGCTTTGAAGGCTAAAACCTTCCCGTCAGGTCCTCTCTTTCTCTTGTACACCCACTTGCAACCGATGGGTTTTACCCCCTCCGGCAGCTCCGCAAGGTCGTACACGTCCATGTTAACTATGGATTCTATCTCCGAATCCATAGAAACTCTCCAGGAATCTGCATCCTCATCCTCCATCGCTTCCTTGTAAGTCCAGGGGTCGATCTCATCATGTTCGATACCCGAGAGTAGTTCAGTGGATTCTCCCACGAACATGAAATGGTCTGGTTGACGAACAACCCTCCCACTGCGACGAAGCGATGGTGGAGATACAATATCGGATAAGGGTGCAGTTTGTGGTATAACCTCTTATACACTCGGCTGTTTTGGAATACTGGCTACTGCTGATGCTCGAAACTCATCGAGCATTATTTCACTCCCTGACCGATGGTTACTAATAAAGTCCTCCTCTAGGAATCGGGCATTAGTGCTCACAATGACCTTCTGATCCTGGGGACTATAGAAATAACCTCCTTTCGTTCCCTTTGGATATCCTACAAACAGCCTAACCTCAGTCTTAGACCTCAATTTGTCGGCCTCCTTAGTCAGCACGTGTGCTGGACATCCCCAAACCCGAATATGACCCAAGCTGGGCTTACGCCCTGTCCATAATTCGGAAGGAGTTTTAACTGTCGACTTTGTAGGTACTAGATTGAGGAGATAACCTGTTGTTTCCAAGGCATATCCCCAGAACGAAATTGGCAAGGATGCATAGCTCATCATCGATCTCACTGTATCTAAAAGAGTACGATTTTGTCTCTCAGCTACACCGTTCTATTGGGGAGTACCGGGCGTAGTTAACTGAGATGAAATCCCATTTCTGACAAGAAAGTTCGAAACTCAGGTCCGAGGTACTCGCCACCTCTATCAAAGCGAAGTGACTTGATACTTCTACCCGTCCTCTTCTCCACTTCCGCTTTGAATTCCTTGAATTTATCAAAGCACTCGTATTTCTTATGGAGTAGGTAGATAAAACCGTATCTCGAGTAGTCATCGATAAACGTGACAAAATACTCGTAACCTCCTCGAGCTTGAACAGACATCGGTCCACACAAGTCAGAATGAACCAACTCTAAGAGCTCTTGAGCTCGATATCCTATGGACTTGAAAGGTCTGGTCACCGTCTTTCCTTCCAAACACGATTCACACGTCGATAAAGGTTCTATGTGGAAATCTAAAACACCTTCTTTTATCAACCTTTGAATCCTCTTTTGGTTGATGTGACCCAATCGTAAGTGCCATAATAGAGTTTGGTTCGTTTGAGACGGATTTTTCCTCTTTTTAGTATTCAATGATGAGGAAGCATTATAAGAAGAAGAACCATTCATAGGACAAGTAATGGTATAGAGAGACCGGGACAATGTGCCAGAAACTATAACTTCATTGTCTTTCATGATAGAAACGCCTCTATCAAAAACAACTGAATATCCATAAATAAATAGTTTCGAAACAGAAATCAAGTTTCGCCTAAAAGCAGGCACATATAAAACGTCTCTCAAAACCAAAACAGTACTATCAAACGATAAATGAATATCTCCAATTGCGACAGCTGCAACTCTCGATGCATCGCCCGTGGAGATGGTAATCTCGTCATCACTCAGCTCCCTTGTCTGCAGAAACCCCTGCAAGGAGTAACATACATGGTCAGTTGCTCCCGTATCTACTACCCAAGTCTGGGTAGAACTTGCAGCTAAGCATGTTTCAGTTACATATGTGAATGACGTACCAGAATTCTTCTTCTTTAGAGGGCAGTCAGCCTTCCAGTGTTCTTTCTCGCCACAAATGAAGCACTTACCCTTGAACTTCGGTTTCCTTACAACACCGAGAGGCACCTTCGCAACTCCCCTTGCATTCCGAATCATCTTTCTAACGTCTTCCGACGTCAGAGTAACTCCTGTTGCTTTATTCACAGCTTGAATAAACTCTGCAACTGGTTCGGCCTTCGGCACCACTTCATCAACCAAGAAGGACTCCAGAGTCTCTATCATGCTGTATGCAGTCACCATATGCTTAATCATATACTGCATCCCATCTGACACAGACGACAAGACTATTTTCATTGCCTCATCATTTTTCTTGTGCCAAATCTCATGAACCTCTCTCTCTTCTTGTGATGCCGAATCTGTAAGGATAGAAGAAGCTGGAGACGCGAGCATATCAGTATACTCACCTGCAGGTAGGACAGCATCGAGATTCTACCTCCACTCCATGTAGTTGGAATCCGTGAGAGGACTCGAAGTGAGAATGTTTATCAACGGTCCTAAAGTCATATCTGAAAAAGCAACGAACACGTAGACACAAATAAGAATAGATCATGCATCAATTCGTAACGAAAATTATTGTATCCTTTTGATAAACCAATAATTTCGAAACCTTCAACAGCCCAAACAATGCGGATAGCAAGCCACGTTCGTGTGGACGTTTACGCTCCCACTGTTCGACCAGATACTCGGATCTTTAACTCTACTTATCTTGCCAACTTATCCTTATGGCAAATAGAGCTAATAGTTGAACCTTACTAGACCATATTAGATTAGAAAAGGGACTCCGTTGGGGAGTTGTATTCTAGCTAATATCTAAGCTTTTAACCACAATCTAAGCCTAACTCGGAAAAAGCACTATTTTCCTTAAGCTATCTTTGTTCAAAAACCAACTCCAGAGAAAACCGTGGTTACTATTCCGAGCAAGCCACGTTAGTGTGGACGTTTACTCAGAAAAGCTCTCACATCTCATTTTGGTTAGAACATTTTTGTTAAGAAACCCTAAGTCTGGCGAACTCGTCCGGCACGATGTGCAAGCCACGTTCGTGTGGACGTTTACACACTCGCACCAAAACTTCACCATAAGGTCAGTTGTGGAGGTCTTAACATTTTCTATACCAAAAATGTTTTTATCTGCTTAGTATTTTTCTTTCAAAAGGTTGTCGACATGCTCGATCACGTTGTCACATAATCCTAAGCAAAATTTTCTAAACGCAGCAAATAAACCATGCTCGTAGAAAATTAAAACATGCTTATATTGACAATCCTAAAACATGCTCGACTAAGCGCAATTTAGTTCACCTCGACATGCAAGACATGATATAATAATTTAAATTGCATCCATAGCATGCTTAAGAAAAACGAGATAAAAACAAAAATAAAACTCGCTTTTCGTGGTGTGACGACCCGTCTAATCTATTACAAAATAGAAATTAAATCCGAAACAGGCTTCGGTCTTGAATAAGTCCTCCGTCTTGATCTCCCGTTTCTCCCCGAAAATAAATAAATTATTTAAAATAATTTATTATCTAATTTCCGTTGCCATTGGGCTTTTCTAACCAAGATTGGGCCCACACCACATGGCCCAACTCTCTCGAATAAGCCTAAACCGCGCTCGTTTCACTCTCATGAGCCCACGAACCCGAAACCGGACATAAAACGGCCCGAGTTCGTGACTGGGCCCGAGCCCGAACGCAGGAGGCAGCCCGTAACGCGAACGGGCAAGGCTGGAAACCCTAAGCCCGCTCGCGGGCTAGGGCACGGGCGCGCAAGGCTGCCCGCACCGCAGCCGACGGCGTGAGGCCTGCCGCCTCCGCCTCCCTGGCGCCGCTGCTGCTGTTGGTCGTCGTTCCCTGCCGGTGACACGGACGGCAGCCCTCTCCGGCGACGTTCGCGGCATAGAACCCTCTCTAGGGTTCCGCCGCGAAACCCTCGCGCCTGCTGCCGCCGATTCTGCCGCCGGCGACATCCACCGTGGCTCCTGCTGCTGGTGTTGATGTCGCCGGTGTGCTCCGCTGCCCTGGATGCTGCCTCCGCCGCCTTCGCCGTCGCTTTCAGCCGCGATAACCCGCGGCAGAAAACCCTCGCGGGTTCTGCCGCCACCGCTGCTGCTCCGGCGGCGCCCGCACCTGCCGTCGACGATGACGGCCACGTGGAGTTCGTTATGGAGTCCGTGGTCGTCATCTCCGGCTCCCATGCTGGCCTGGATGTCTGCCGCAGAGTCGAACCCTTTCTAGGGTTCCGCCGTGGCCGTCCCTCGCGCCGCCGTGCTTCCCCGCCACCCGTCGCACCTCCTCCGCCTTCCCCCGACGACGTGCAGGCTCCAGCAGCTTGCTGGAGCCTCGTCGATCAACGGAGAAGAGGAAGACACGCCGTTGGGTGGATGCACGTGCGCGTGCGCTGGCGCGTGTCTCTCACGCGCCGGCGCCGCCGCGTGCGGCGGTCGTCCTTTGGTGTTCGTATCCTCGTTCTTCATGTTCTTCGTCTTGATGCAGCAGGTACAAACGAAAAACAAAAGAAAAATCTATCTAATCCTATTCTAGATCGCACCTTATTATCTCGCGATCAAAAAATTACATAGATTGCCAAAACGGCCCCGAAAAATGACAAACACCACGAAAAGAGACATCCTAATCGATCTAACATGTATAATAATCGATAATTACTCAGATAGAGCCAAAAATCTGATCATTGGCTCTGAACCAAATGAAGGAACCATATCTGATCGGTGAAGATCGGTTCGCCCGAGGATCTATTTCGGATATCTAACTATCGATATAAACCTATCATGCTCCTATGAAGTAAGTGCGGAATCATAGGGGGTTATAGATCGATTACCTGAAGAAGTAGAGAACTCGCGAATAGATCTTCTGATCTGTATCCCTGCTCGATTCTGACGTTGGATGGACAACGAACTTCGGAATCAGCCACGGAAAACGGGATCCCCACCGAACTGCTACTGCCCGGCCGCGCGTCTCTCTCTCTCTAACCCTAGCCTCCCTTTCTCATTCAGAATATTTAAGTGCACTCGTATATTCTGACTATTAAGTCTGAACAAGACCTTGAGGGGGTATATATAGAGGAGACCAAGTGAGACTTGGGCTTAAGTTGCAGGCCAGGCCTGCAAAACGTGGACTAGGCGTCCATTAGCATAGTTGGCACCCCATACTGGGCCCAACTGTGTGGTGGCCCACTTATTCCTTACACTGTGGCCTATTGAGCTTTTTGGGCCAGATCAGGGATCTACTAGCTGGTAAAACCGAGGCCTCCCAATGGCTAAATTCTCCGTACTCAGCCCAGAGTATAATTTAGTCCATAAGTACTAAAACATTCCACTAGAGTAATAGTACTGAATTACCTGTTTTACCCCTGTTGAGTTCAGGGCTAGTATTAGACTTAGCGACCCCCATATTTAAGATATCCCACATCCGTTGATTAACTTAGAGCTTCTGACTGCTCGTGTTATTCAACTTCTTTATTCCTGAGTAGTACCATTCATTCCTTATTCATCAGATCGGAAATTAATCCACCGGCAGGGTTTGGTATTATAATCCTTAATGAATTCCTCAGGGGATGTGATCAACCTGTTCTACCAGGATATGGTGCTCTGTTGCAGTTGCACTAAGAGTCGTACTAATTGTAGTTGCTTCCCAAGATACGGAGCATATTGAGTTGTAGATACTCTGAACTCTCACCCATGGTAAATCAAAGAAGCAGACTACAACTATACACCCTTAGGACTCAACTAGAGTTAAGGTTCTTGTTGGTCCCTGTTTGTTATAGGAAAAATACGGGGGGGGGGGGGGGGGGTGAATATGTATTTTGAAGTTTTTCAACTTCAAATCCTTAACTCAGAGTATGAAGTAAAGTGCTATGAAGTAAAGTGCTCGTAGAAATACTAAGACCTAGCCGAGAGCTAGATCTGAAACAATCACTAATCTCTTGACCTAAGCTTAGAGCTTGATCAAGAGTGAGACTTTACTCTTTGTGCGGAATTCGGTGAGCTAAATATCTTTCCTAAGTAATTAAAAATTCAAGTTATGTTTGTTTAGATGCACGTGCAATGGATAATCAAATATAGTAAAGGATTTAGGGTTAGAGAGATACGACACAGGATTTATAGTGGTTCGGAGATAACGCTCCTACGTCCACTTGTTGCACTCGGCAATAGTTCTCTTCACTCAAGAACTTGAAGATTACGGGCTCTTCAAAAGCCTGGTCAAGATCGAGCTTCACTCGCTTGGATCTGACAGACGCTGGGTGATTCCGGGTTCACACCAAAAACCTAAACTGGACTTGAAGCTTCACTCGCTTCAGTCCAACGACAGACAGGGAGATTGCGGGCTCTCCTTACAGCCTAGCTTCGATCGAGCTTCACACAAACGATGTAAGTGCAAGCTTGGATCTAGACTCTATGATTGAGGCTTCTTCAATCGATGAAAGAAGGGCCTTGGATCGAAACAACCTAACGACGACGAACACAAAAACCTAACAACAGATTTAGGGTTTTTGGTTTACGACGACACACTATGAAGAGCTCTTTACAATAAGTGCAAAGATGGCTAGAGCTCTTCTTCTAAGCTTGGATATGGTATGGGCTTAGACTCTAAGTGTGAAGGTTGTGAAGATGGGTTCTGATGAGACTGGAACTCGGAGAACACTTGGAAACAAAGACTCGGAATTTGCTCTAAGGCTGGGAGTGTTTGTTTGCAGTAGGCTCGAATGCTCAGGAAGTGTTCTACTTCTCTTCGTCTTCATCCTTCACTATTTATAGGCGGAGGGATGCCGAGATCCGTTGCTTGGTAGGTGGCTTTGTCCCTCCTCCTCTCGACAGTACTTGCACAGGCTGGCTCCTTTTCAGACGCGCAGTTTTTGCTTTTTGCCGGAAATAGCTAAGATCCAATTTCAACAGTAACTGGAGCGACCCAGTACTGTTGCGGCGCTCTTGTCGGCCTGGCAGTCAACTCCGCTGCTCCTCTCCGTGTTTGACATGTGGAGATCTCGTAATTAATGCGGAGATCTCCAGTTGACTGAAGTTCAAATTCGGAGCGGGAATTGTGCTGTCGCTTTCTGGTAGGTAGAGGCTCGCTTTGCTTTGAAGTTGTAGCGTTCGCTTTGGATTGAGTCACTTCGTAGTCATTCTGTAGTGAGTCGCTTGGGAAGTAAAGTTCCCCAGTGACTGCCTTGGAAAATGTTGACCAGAGCTGACTCGCTTTGACTTTACACTGTAGCGCTCGCTTCGCTTCGCTTTGGCAGACTCGCTTTGAATCTACTGTAGAGCTCGCTTCGCTTCGCTACACTTCGGCACGCTTCACTTCAGTTCGCTAGACTTTGCTTCGCTTGGAAAACACACTCAAGCGAGTGGCCTTCACTTGAACTTTTTGAAGTCTATATTCTAAGCAAAATAAAGAGCCATCCTAACAGAGTAGGCTTAGAAAAATTCTAACCTATTATCTACATCAAAATGGGTCGCTTGGGAACAGAACGCTTTGGGGGTTTTGGGATCAAATCAAAACAATTAAGTGTCCCTTATGGGTTCCCCCTTAACATGTTGTTCTTAACAATTCCCAACAATTTCCCCCCTTTTGATGATGCCAAAACCCAATGACTTAGATTACAAACAATCTAGCCTATCTAACCGTGGAGGGAACTTCAAGCGACTGCTTCCTTTGCAGGCTTCGTTTGAATTTTTCTTTTAAGTTCCTTTCCCTTTTTTTCGGTTAAATTGTTTGAGTTTTGTAGCATAAGGATAAAATATCCATAAAGCTAGTAAATGACACATGAGAGACAGAAAATAATCTTGGATAGATCGAACATCAGTTCACAAAATAAAAGACTTGAAACTCAATGGTTTCCTGCAGCCTTTTCCTTGTCTTCCTCCTTCTCCTCCTTCTCCTCTTCCTTCTTCTTCTCCTCCTTTTCAGCAGAATAAGCAGAGAGGACATTTAACTCCAAAGTACCAACGGTGTGGATACTTGGTCTCCTCCTTGCACTCTCCAGTCTGAATGCTTCATTAACTTCTGCATCTGTGACGCTGCGATCAGGGATTCTTGTGCCTGGAAGGAATGGCATTGGAAATTTCTTCACTTCAGGCACCTTGATGATAAGGGATTTGGGCTCTGCAAGCTCTGCCATAGTGAATATTTTCCTCCGCATCTTCTCATCGTATGCGCACAGGAAATTGTTGAGGGCACTCATCCGAGAGCACTCATCCTGCAGTGGCACTACTCCCCAGTAGTAGTAGGTTTTGATGAAGAGCTCCTTGTAGAATAGCCACTTATCGCGGAGATCTCTCGGAATGAAGTCCTCTATCTCCCTGGCGTCGGGATGTTCATTCCTCCTAGCTGCCAACTCTTCCTCTGATCTGCTAGCGAGTCCCTTCATGACGGCGTGGAATTTGGCACTCGACTCAGTGCTCCAGATTGGACGTTTTTCATTGAGTCGCTTGCGAATGTGATCTTGTTCCTCCTTGAGAGGGTAGCGTCCAGAGTCGACCATTTCCTTTCCTGTTACGTCGCATGCATCGATTATGGCTTGGGTTACGCATGCATCGGACTCGTCAGGCATGAAAGGAACGAAGGCACTTCGGCAGATGGCGAACTGGATGAGTTTCACTTCGTTGAAGTGTTCCTCAATCCGGCCATCAATGACTTGAAGTCTTTTGGCCCTTATCCTCTTCTCCTTCTCCACTCCTTCCTTCCAGTCCTCTTCTCTCTTCCTCCTTTTCTCCTGCTTCTCAGCCCTCGAAGTGACTGCTTGTTTGACCATTTGGCGTTTGGCCGTGGGGTCATCTTTTCTGGAATCTGGTGCAGGCCGCTTCAAGGTCTGACTCGGTGGTGGGGGATGTGGCATGTCCTTCTTAGTTTCTGTGGCTTTTGGAGGGACGACCGCTTGAGCAGATGAAGTGGCCCCAGCAGTCGTTGAAGTGAGTGCGGCAGTTGAAGCGGGTGCGGCGGCTGAAGCGGGCGCTTTAGAACCTGAAGCACCTGCATGTGTTAGTCTTTTCAAATCAAATGCACGCTCCAACTCCCAAGCCATGGCCTCATCCTCCGCGATTTGCTTCTTCCTTTCCTCATTGGTCAGCACCACAACAGGAGGATGACGTGCGATTGAAGAGGCAAGTACTTTTTCTTCATCTGGCCTGCGGGGCTCTTCGGGCTTCTTCATGAGCTCCTCCTCAGTGAGCTTTACTTTGCCCTTCTTTGCACTTAAGGCCCTCGCTTCGTCATCTACTTCCTCCTCCTCACCTCCAACACCGCTGCCTCCCTCCAGCATTCTCTCCACACCAACTCCACTTCCTCCTGTTCCTCCATCACCTCCTTCCTTCATTTGATCTTCCCCCTTTTTGGCATCATCACTGCCGGGGGTTGGAATGATAGACTTTCCAGTAATTGATTTGTGCATATTGTTTACAGCATCAGAGACGGCATGTAGCATCCGTTCAGTCTTTCCAGCAAAGGTACGCTCCAGGGCCAGCACCAACTGTGCAGTTTTGATGCTGATTTCCTCGAGTAAATACTCGCACTGTTTTTCCGTTTCCTTCACTGAGAGCATCAACCTCTCCAGTGGCTCCACCGACTTGAAGCGAGCCTCCAGCTCCGCTTCAACTTCACTCCTCATTTCTTTCTTCTCCTCCTGCAGGTTGAAGTACCAAAATTCTTGGGCCGCTTCAAGCTCTGCCTTCATAGTTTCAAGACTTCTCTCTCTCTGATTTAGAGAGAGATGAAATTCGGCACCTGCAGCAATCCTCTCGGTGTAAGTTTCTCCCAGGCTCTTGACCTTTTCAAGTAGGATAGACAATTCTGCGCTCTGCAGATCAAGGGCCTGTGCACTCCTCCTTCGACTCTCAAGCTCTCCCTTCTCCTCCTCTCTCTCAAGTTTGAGGATTTTCATCTCATTCGTGAGAGTGTCGAGGGCTTTCTTGGTGCTGAGCAGCTCAATCCCCTTCATTATCAAATCTCCCTCCTTATTCTCCACTTCCTCCTTCAGCTTTTTCACTTCCTTCTCCAATTCCTTTTTCTCTTTGCCAACTGTGACTAGCTTGGCATTAACCTCCCTCAAGCGACTCCTTTCCGACGCAAGCGAGTCCTTGAGTTCGGTGATGGTTTTCGCCTGGTCTCCCACCAGCTTCACTTGCGCCTCCAACGTCTTCTCCTTCTCCTCCAATAATCTTTCCTTCTCCACCACCTTTCCCTCCAGATCTGCTTTCTTCCTATCAAAGTCTTCACGAAGACTCTTGACCTCCAGTACTCTCCTGTTCACCTCTTCCTCCTTCTTGGAGATCTCGCTTAGGAGATTTGAGATCTCCACCTCCTTCGCCTCTATCTCCTCCGAATGTGCATTGATCAGCTGCTGTTCGTGAGGAGTTGGCACTCGCTTGGGAATCACAGCATCTGGGTAGTTTTGTTTTATCTTAGCATCCAGCTTGTCCCAGAAGCTGGTCCCATCAAGAAAGGTGTGGAAGCCGTTCATGCCAATGAAATTGAGCATCTTGGCCTCCAGCTGAATCAATTCATCTTTCTTGAAGGCCTGCATGAGGTTGTAGATCTTGTAGTACTCCGTTCCTCGGTACGTAATGTACGTCAGGAAGTCGACGGTCTGGGTGTAGAACACGTCGGTCCACGGAACGTTAGAGTAGCGGAGGGCAATGGTCTCTGCAGGTTGTTTTCGATCCTTGACGTAGCGATCGATAGCCTGCATTTCTGCAGTGACAGCGGGAGGTACGAATGGTGGGATGATTGAGAGTTCACCGGCTGTTTGGGCGGTATCGGCTGTGGCTGCCGATGTCGAGGGGGATAGGGATGATGATGAGGCTTCGGGGGTTTCAGGGATTGGGATAGGTTCAGTTGGTGGTAATTGTGGTTGTTGGGTTTGGGTTTGGAATGTGGTGTAGGCTTCGACTGGGTCTACATGTAGTAGAGGGATTGGGGGTATTTGGAAAGAAGAACCAATTTCTTCTTCCAGTGGGGAATGTGGTGATTTCTGGGATTTGGGTTGAGCTGTTGATGAGGTTTGGGTTTCTGGTGGTGGCTGGGTTAGGGTTTGAAGTGTTTGAAATTGGACTTGGAGTGTGGGAGATTGTATTTTTGTAGGTGAGGGTTGGTGTTGAGTCACTTCAACATCCTCAAGCGGCTTCTCCTCCGCCTCGCTTAACAGGATGAGTGATGCGACTCGCTTCAATTTCTTCTTCCCTCGCTTCGGCACCGCACGCTTCCCGGGTGAAGCGGCTCGCCTTGCTTGGGACGCTTCAGCTCGCCTTTCGGTGACTGGCACTGCAACGGGCACTTCTACAGCTAGAAGTCCCAAATCAACAGGAATCTTGTTCTTCCTCCACTTGTCATAGAACACAGACTGCTTGTTGTAGACAGCCACGTCAGAATCCGGCCATACTTTGTCGGGGTAGAGCTCCTCCAAAGCAACAGACAGTCTGGAGAAGAATTTCAGCTTCCCCTTGCGGAGAATCTGATCTGCGCTTCCCTTCACGAACGCAAAATCCTCAGCGGCTTCGTGAATTTGGTTGAGAAACCAACCATGCCAGTTAAATCTGGTTCCGGTGAGGCTGTCGACGATAACGGTGGTGGCGATCAGCTTCGTCTCAGACAGCGTATCCAAGGTTTCGACGTAGCACGCGATGCTCTTCGAAAAGAGCTCGCAGATATGGTTGAAAGGGGCCTTCAAGTTTGAACAGATACTGGCCTCCTTGAAATTTGGTTCAGCTCAGGCGATGGCAAAACGACCATATTCGACTCCGGCCGAAAAACCCAACTCCAACAGGGAGTTTCCACCTTCCCTCGGCAAGTTGAATACGCCGATGAGGTTGCTTATGTCCACCTCCACCGGCCTTCTGGTCTGTGGATCTGTGAAGGAGGATGTGTTTTGCTCCTTCCTCAGATTTAGGAGGATTTCGCCCACCGCCTTGGCCAAAACTTTCTTTGGCACCGCCGTCACGAATTTCCATAGGCCGGCCGTGGTCACGGCCCTATGGAAGAATCCATCTGCCTCGATGAAGACTAGGTCGAGATGAGGCTCGACGTTGATGTGCTTGTCGACTTCGGTGAGGAACTGCTCCATAGTTTCTGAGTTCTGCTTCTTTCCCATGGTATGAAGTATGAGAGAGTTTGAACGGAGATTTAAAGAAGAAAACAGAAGGGAGACTCATGAGTTTGCAGAGAGTTTCAGTTCTTGCACAAGAATGGCAAAGTTTGAAAGTTGTGAAGGTTTTCTCAGTCTGCAACTCCACCCTTATATTGAGGTAGGGTTCGGCTGACGTGGCAAGGGGCAGGACAGTAATATCGGCGAAGATCCGGTAGGTAGGCGGCGGACGCACGGTGATGGATCTGATGTGTTCGGCGTCATCACAGTAAAAGTGAACCGCCACTTGCACGTCGTCGCCACGTGGCCTGCTGTGATTCGTTTGTCTTATACGGCGTAGATCCAACGGCTACAAATCGGGGACTTTTAAGATTCGACGGCTGGATCTTCTCCGTCTTTTCCCGCTTCGAATTCAAAGTGTAGACCACGCGCCCGTTATTTTCGGCAGTACGTGAATCCTGCATTTAATGCAAAGCAGAAAGTAAAATTTCACTCGAGTGCAGACAGCTCATACTCGCTTCGTACCCGCTCGCTTCGAGTTGGGCCGCTAGGCCTTTGCTCGCTTTGAGAGGTACTCGCTTGAGTGACTGTTCCGCACTCGCTTGCGATGGCTCGCTTTGAGTGACGTAGCACTCGCTTGGCCATCTGAAGCGACTGGAATAAGAAATGAAATTTCTTTGCTTAATTTAAAATGTTTCTGACTTACATACTTCGAGGATAAACAAGAGTGTTTTCCTCTTTGTATTTGTGTCAGATTCATTTCATATTTTCCACATAGCGAGTGAAGGTTTCTAGCACGCTTCAGCTCACTTAGTGTAATTTAAATTGAAACTCTTACCAGTCAATCTCACTTCGTAAGAGATTGATACCACTTATTGAAGACTTTATTTTGAGGATTTGGATAGCACTTGATGAGTCCACTTACTGATATTGCTTTGAAGCTTGTTGATACCACCTGTTGAGTATCACTGGTTGTGTATCACTCCAATTGATGGATACTTCATCTTCTTGGCATTCATCTTCCTCTACGAATTAGAGAGTCCTCCATCGAAGTGAATGGGGGAGAGAATGAATATAGTACACAAGCTTGCTACAACCCAGAGGGGAGCCTCACGTAAGTGTACATATTCACGACGAATGGGGGATGAGTACAAGTCCTTATCTCAGAGCAGAAATGGACAGGATGACAATGAGAATGCTCTGACAAGACAATCTCGTATTTTACGCAGAAGCATGTCACCAGCCCTGCAACCTTTTGTAGAAAAAGGTAAACCTTTAAGCTTCCTCCTACAAGCTACAGAATGAACTTGCAATCGACTCGCTTTGACCCAAGCTAGGGCAAATTGAAACGATGCAAAATTCAAAGTGGGGGAGAAATGGATAGACATCCGGCAGCTCAACTCAATGAAGAGTGAGTAAAGAATGGACATTTATCCACGATGAAGGAGATGAGAAGACTTGCTCCTCTTCGGCGGAAAGATGGGAAGAGGACACAAGGTCTAGGTGCCAGCCCTGCCTAAGCTTTCACCATTTTTACGTGGGAAGGCCCGATACAAGACCCCACAACCGTTACTAGAAACGGCACTTGCGAGTGTTTATACCCACTCGCTAGGAATCCTAGGCTAGGTAGCAGCTTTCCTTGCTCGCTTTGGAAGTAGCTTGCTCCGAGAGCAACCAATAGTTCCCCCTTAACCAATGGCTTAACAATTCCTGTAAGCGGGTAGGGAACGTCTTCCAACACTCCACCTTACTCCACCTTATTTCTCCTTCTTCAAGCGAGTGGAATTTTGAAGTGATTCGCTTGAGTTGGTGAAGATCCGAAGCGAGTGACGCTACGAAAAACTAGCGACCACTCCTTCGTGCATCCTGAATCTAGCATTCTTCACCAGGGTCTAGCAACCCTAATTCCATGCATAGCTGATTGAAACGAGACTCAGCTAGAGGCTTGGTGAGTGTATCTGCTCACTGGAGATCGGTGTGAATTTTCTTGAGCTTGATATCCTTCTTCTCGACATGATCATGAATGAAGTGATGTCGGATTTCCACGTGCTTGCATCTGGTGTGAAGCACTGGATTTTGCGAGATGCAGATCGCGCTGTTGTTGTCGCAGAATATAGGAATTTCATTTGCTTCAACATTGTAGTCCTTCAACTGCTGACGAAGCCATAGAATTTGAGAACAGCAGCTTCCAGTGGCCATATATTCAGCTTCAGTCATTGAAGTAGCTACACTCGTCTGCTTCTTCGAAAACCATGAGATCAGCTTGCTTCCCAAGAACTGACAAGTGCCCGAAGTTGATTTCCTATCAATTCGGCACCCTCCATAGTCAGCATCTGAATATCCAGTGAGCTCCAAATTGTCCTCCGTTGGATACCACAGCCCCATATTGACAGTGCCCTTCAAATATCGAAGAATTCTCTTGGCAGCTTCAAGATGGCTATGCTTGGGATTGCTTTGGAAGCGAGCACAGACTCCAACTGCAAAAGCTATATCCAACCTACTTGCAGTGAGATATAGAAGGGATCCGATAAAAGCTCGGTAGTCTGTAGCATCCACAGACTTCCCATCTATGTCTGGCTCCATCTTCCAGTTCGTGTTCATTGGAATCTTCACAGCTTTGGCATGCTGAACACCGAACTTGGCAATCATATCTCGAGTATACTTAGCTTGATTGATGAAGATACCATCATCCTGCTGCTTCACTTGAAGACCTAGAAAGCAGCTCATCAAGCCGATCATCGACAATCTCATATTTGGTCTTCATGAGCTCTCCAAACTTCTCGCTAAGCGACTGCTTTGGTGACCCAAATATGATGTCGTCCACGTAGATCTGAACCCATAGCATATCATCTCCATGATTGATGGTGAATAGGGTTCGATCTATCTTTCCTTTGTGGAATCCATTATCCACTAGGAATTGAGAAAGGGTATCATACCAAGCTCTGGGAGCTTGCTTCAATCCATATAGGGCTTTCTTCAATCGATACACCTTATCTCCTTGCTCGAAACCCGGTGGCTGCTCCACATACACTTCTTCCTTCAATTCACCGTTGAGGAATGCGCTCTTCACATCCATCTGATAGACTTTGAATTTCTTGGCCGCTGCTTCGCTAGAAATAGTCTGATCGCTTCAAGTCGTGCCATTGGAGCGAAGGTCTCATCAAAATCGATTCCTTCCTCTTGGCAGTAGCCTTTAGCGACGAGACACGCCTTGTTCCTCACAACGTTGTGGTCCTCGTCCGTCTTGTTCTTGAACACCCACTTGGTGCCAATCACATGCTGGAATTTGGGACGATCCACGAGGTACCATACGTCGTTTCTGGTGAACTGATTCAGCTCTTCTTGCATGACGATCACCCAATTGGAATCAGCTAGGGCTTCTTCTACGCATGATGGCTCAATGTTTGAGAGAAAGCAACTGAACATGGCACTTTCTCCAAACACTTGACTTCTGGTCACTACACCCTTGGATGGATCTCCAATGATTTGACTTGGTGAGTGATTCTTGAGCCATGCACGCTTGGATCCGCCAGCTTCATCTTCATCTTCTTCTTGGTCGCTCGCTTCATCTTCTGTAGCGACTGGATTGAGTGCTTGGCCTTCACTCGCTTCAGGAATCTTGGGGGCAGCTTCATCTTTTCCTTGGACATTCTGCTCGCTTGAGCCCTTGATTTCTTCATCATCCTCAAGCATGTCCCAAGTCAATGAATTGATGGGTTCCTCGCTGGTCTTTCCTTCCTTAGATTGAACCTGTTCCTGTGGAAGACTCAAAGAAGACTCATCAAATACGACATGGGGTGATTCTTCCACGATTAGGGTTTTACAGTTGAACACCCTGTAAGCTTTGCTTGATGTAGAATATCCTAAGAATATTCCTTCATCAGCTTTGCTTTCAAAGGCTTTCAACTGTGACTTCCCATTGTCATGGATGAAGACCCTACAACCAAAAATATGGAAATAAGATATGTTAGGAATTCTCCCTGTCCATATTTCATATGGTGTTTTGTCGTGCCGTTTGCAAAGAAGCGTTCGATTCTGCGTGTAGCATGCTGTATTGGCAGCTTCAGCCCAATACTTCATCGGAAGCTTCGAGTCTGCAATCATGGTTCGAACGGCTTCTTTGATGATTCGATTCCTTCTTTCAGCAACTCCATTCTGCTGAGGTGTGCGTGCTGAGGAAGTCTGATGTGCTATGCCATGCTCCGTGCAGTAAGCTTCAATGGTAGAGTTCAGGAACTCTGTGCCTTTGTCGGAGCAAATGGTGACAATAGCTTGGTTCTTTTCCACAGCCAATCGCTTGAGCAGTTGTGGTAGCTTGGTCAGTGTCTCCTTCTTGCTGAAGAGAAATACAATCCAAGTGTAGCGAGAGAATTCGTCGACTACAACTAGAGTGTACTTCCTTCCATTTACACTAACTGGGGTGACTGGACCAAATAAATCCATATGAAGCAGCTCGAGCACTCGCTTGGATGAAGCTTCTCCCAAACTGGCGAAGTGCTTCTTCGTCTGCTTCCCTCGTTGGCATGGTGAGCATGGATGGTCTTTGATAAAGACTTCATTTGGTATGCCTTGCACCAAACCCTTTCGAGCTAAGCGATTGATTGCTTTGAAGTTGAGATGGTTCAAGCGTCTGTGCCATAGCCATCCTATTTCTGTAGCACTCCTTGCGACTAAGCACGTCTCCTCTTTGCAGCTGTCCCATTGTGCTATATAGACGTTCCTTTGTCTAATTCCAGTTAGCACAATCTGGGCCGTTAGCTTGCTCTTCACTATGCACTTGTTGGAAATAAATTCCACCTTGTATCCCTTGTCACAAAATTGTGAAATGGATAGCAAGTTGTGCTTAATTCCTTCCACGTAGGAGACTTCTTCAATTGTAAGCTTTCCGACTTTCAGTGCGCCGTATCCTTTGGTGCTTCCTCGAGAGTTATCACCAAATATAACGTGTGGACCCTTCTTCTCTATGTAGTCATGAAGTAGAGCTCTGATGCCGGTCATGTGTCTTGAACATCCACTGTCCAAGTACCAAATTTGTTTACCCTCACTTGGCATGGGATCCACGGCGCTCACCTGCATTTAGACAGATTTTGGTACCCAAATCAGTTTGGGTCCACGCAGGTTAGTTCCCTTAGGTACCCACACTTGCTTCACTTTCTTTTGAAAGGCAGCTTGTGCTTTGGGTTTCTCGACCTTTGAAAACTGTGACTTCTGCCTTAAAGCAGTGGAGTGTCATATAGGATAGAGTCAAGTTCTGTTTTTTATTTGTTTGCAGTTCAAGTTTGTGTCAGTCAGTTCGGGTTTGTTTTTCAGTTCGGGTCTATTTTTCAGTTCGGGTCTGTCTTTCGAATGATTTCTAAAGTTCTATGAAAATTCGCAGTTCTTTTATCTCTGTGTGTTCATATTATTTTGCATTACTCCACTTATATGTGCATTGCCTCTAATTCTTCACACTATCCTGACGAGGACAAGTGTTAAATTATAAAAATAAATTCGTACGACTAGGGGACCACCCCTCCCGACCGAGTCGGCAAAACAGGAACCTGATGATCGACCCAAGCATCACTTCGGCGGCCGAAGATAGGCCCTTGTGCCACTTCGGAACCCGTTGATTGGCCCAAGTGTCACTTCGGAAGCCGAAGATAGGCCCTTGTGCCACTTCGGAACCCGTTGATTGACCCAAGTGTCACTTCGGAAGCCGAAGATAGGCCCTTGTGCCACTTCGGAACCCATTGATTGACCCAATCGTCACTTCGGAAGTCGAAGATAGGCCCTCGTGCCACTTCGGAACTTGATGATCGCCCAAAGAGCCACATCGGAAGCCGAACATAGGCCCGGGTGCCAATACGGAAAATAGGCTATAAGCCACAACGACGCTAACAATAGGCTCTTAAGCCGAATTCGGTGAACAAAAAAGAATAAAACAATATTATAAGAAACAAAAAGTATTTATTATTTTGTGCAGGTCATACAAATTACAAATCAGTCGGAGGGACCACTCCCATCAGGCCTTTTACTATAATAAAAGTAACTAGCCAAGCCGCTATTCGGAGGATTACGCAAGTCATCGATGTTTATGTTGTCTTTCTTCTTCGCACTCCGGCCCCCACTGCGGCTACCTCCCCCAACCCGGTTGCCAATAGTTCAGTCTCGTGAAATTGTTCGAGGGGCAATGTAGTTCCCCATCCCCGCGATTCGGAATAGGCGGCCGGCGGTTTTGGACAGGCAAAAACATATCAATCCGATCTTGGATTAAACGGGAGGGCACAGTGGGGCTTAGTGCCCGAAATCGGGAAGCATTTTGTCTTGCAGGTTGCACCTGCGGGTACGCATCTAGCCATTTCTTCATTGCCGGATGCCGGGAAAGGATTAAAGGGAACAGATTGGTCAAGTACCGCAATTCGGAGATATGTTCGGCAACCTCCAACGAGTCCGGACCACGGTGTTTTCGTTCGCGTATCGCACCCCGGACAGCCTCGATTACCTCAGACTCCACCTCGGAGATGGTCTTACCACCGAGCTCATGTATGACTCTTTCGAATCGGAATAGGCGGCCGACGGTTTTGGACAGGCAAAAACATATCAATCCGATCTTGGATTAAACGGGAGGGCACAGTGGGGCTTAGTGCCCAAAATCAGGAAGCATTTTGTCTTGCAGGTTGCACCTGCGGGTACGCATCTAGCCATTTCTTCATTGCCGGATGCCGGGAAAGGATTAAAGGGAACAGATTGGTCAAGTACCGCAATTCGGAGACATGTTCGGCAACCTCCAACGAGTCCGGACCACGGTGTTTTCGTTCGCGTATCGCACCCCGGACAGCCTCGATTGCCTCAGACTCTACCTCGGAGATGGTCTTACCACCGAGCTCATGTATGACTCTTTCGTATTCGGTGTGTTCGGCTTCAATCGTCTCGGCATCGGCGTAATCCTCCTTCAGTTGGAGGTATCGGGCTTCATTGGCATCAGACTTGATCTGCAAGGCGTTATACTTCGCGTCGAACTCATTTCGAAGATGCTCAGCACGTTTGTCATGCCGTGCAATTTTGACGTCCTTAGCGTCAAGGAGGTTTTTCAAGTGTTTGATTTCGTTAAGATAAAGACTCACATCGGCTGCGAAGTTGTTCTAGAAAATTTAAAGTACAAGGCACTTAAAGTTGCGAAATAGAAATTCACTTCATTGATAGTGGAGGCAAGTACAAAGCGATTACAGACAGCATGGACAAAAATAAAAATTTACAAGAAGAAGGGGAGATCAACTGACCTTGCCAGAAGGATCAGTCTCGTTCACAGCGGAACTCGGCTGTTGGATCTCAGCGGTCTTGTCCACCTCGACCTCGGCGTCCTTCCCTCCGGGGATGGCGGTTTCCATCTCCTTGTCCCCCTCCTCCTCGTCAGAGACATCCGGGGAGAGCGGATGAGTCTTCAACTCTTCGCGGAAGGAACCGAGGAGAGCTTCAAACTTCACATCCCGGTCAAAGGGACACTTCCGCACCTCCTCCTCAGTCAGCAGCATGCTCTTCCCGGCAAGGTGCTCCACAACCGGAACAGCAGAGGTCTTCTTTGCCAGCTGCCGAAAATAGATGCGGAGCATCTCTTCGTCCTCGATGACCTTGTAACCGTATTTCCCCTTGTCCAATTCGAGGAAATCGGCGGCAACAAGATCCAGCACCTCGGCGACGGCCCGGGTGCCTGCAGATTCGGTCAGTGCTTTAACCAAAGCATTGAACTTCTTGCTGAGGAACATCCTCTAAGCAAGAGCACGGAAGACTCCGCCCTGCGTGGTGGCAATCTCCTCTTCACGGGAGCGAGCTGCCTCCAACTCCTCCTTGCTCCTCGCCACTTTCTCCTTGGCAGTGGAGAGTTCGGCGGTGACAGCGGCGAGCTGCTTCTTCGGCTCTTCCTCTCGGACCGAGGCCGAAGCCAGCTCCTTGGACAATTTGGATTTGTCCTCGGCCAAGTCCCGAACCTTCCCGGTGGCTCGGTTATACTTCGACAACGAGCTCTGAAGGAGCTTCAAAATCACGCCGGAGACGTGATTGTAGTCCTCGATTGCGGACTCCACACCCTACATTTATAAAAATAAATAAGTACATGATAAGTATTGCAACTGCAACATAAACCGGGGAAAAAGTACGAACTGCGGGAAAGACTGGAGAGGGAAGCCGAGCACCGGTAACGGCCACATCCGGCTATCATGATGCCGAGGTGGCACAAGTTTGCGGAACCCCGCAGCATCGATGTCCTCCGCAGCATGGGAGGAAGAGAGAAGAGTTCGGGGATGGGGGACCCCAGAACGGGTCCTTTCAGACGACTCTAACACCTGTTTCTTCACTCCGGCACTGGAGCCGGAGTCATCACCTTTCCTCTTCTTCTGGGCCAGACCTTTCTTCTTAACCATATTCAATACAAGATAAGACAGAAAAGAATTAGCGCCGAAGCCCAAAAAAAAAAAAAAAAAAAAAAAAAAAAAAAAAAAATGCAAGGGAAGGGGACCTCACCCCTCCCCGGCTCCACTACGGTGGAAGGATCATTGGGGCTCGGCACCGCTGACTCAATGTCAGACAACAACATCGGCATGGTACCGATGCTGTTAACATGCTCTGCCAGATCGGCAAAGTGATCTTCCCTTTTCAGGGGTTTTATGGCACCTCGGTGCCACACCACCTCGGTAGCCCCCTCAAAATGACAAAAAAATTATTGTTTGTACCAGTTCGGTACATTAGAGGGGGCTTTCACACAAAACTTACTACGGGAGGAAATGAAGTATCATCCCTATTTCTTATCTTTAAATGTAAATAACGCCCCAAAAGTCTCGGCCGAATACGGAAGATTCAACCGAGAACAGACAACACCCAATCCGGTTATCTGCAAGATACCGTTGGGAAATAATTGAGAGGGGGAAATGCCAAAAGTTTCAAAAATATCGGCGTAAATAGCCTGTTATGGGACACGGAGGCCGGCCTTGAGATGGTCGGCGAAGACAGTAACAAAACCCCGAGGGGGGAAACAGGCTCTGTCACCAACCCGGGGTTGAAGTTAAAGGGGGAGAAGTTAATGCATACTCAATACGCCTCATCAATGCGACGGCGTTTCGAGTAGCAGCCCGTCCCATCCCTGCTTTATCGGGACACCAGACGTCCGCATTTAATGCACCTGACACGCATTATGTGACTTCGGTGGCCAAGCTATTTCGCAATTCGGCAAGCAAGTTACCGAAGTCCGATCTTCGAGGGGGGGTACGAGTTCTGCAAAGCTCACTTAACATCCGCAACTCGGCAACATGACCTCAGCAAGTACGCTGACAATACGTTTTGAGGAGGGTACGACAACCGAACTCATATATCCTCACCTCGGCATAAGACAGCTCGGCCCACGGCAGTTCGGCCCAGCCCAGCTCGAAGCCAAGCCCAGGGAGTTGAGCCCTAACCACATAAACGTGGAGTGATAGAGAGAAAGGCGGAAACCACCCATGATCTCCACAATCCCACTCCCATAACCGGCGGGAACTTAGCTATAAATAGGAGAAATAATTGTATTGTACACACTCATGCTACTTTGAATACAAACTCTCCCTCTCTCGTTTCTCCATGGATGTAGATCTTACGATCGAACCACGTAATTCTTGTGTTCTTTACTTTTTCATGCACAAACTCCATACACGCACTTTCACTTCCACCGAGCAGTGAATATTGGATTCATCAATTACCATCCTTCTCCCAATTCTTCGTCCCCTTTACTATGAGCAACAAAATGACAAAAAAATTTCAAAAAGAAAAAGAAAAGGAAATGTAGGTAATGGAAGAAAAGAGCAGAGATATATGAGAAGAAATCCAAAAATTTTTGCACAAAAATTAGAAGAAAAGGGGGTGAGAGGAGAAATTAATTATTTAAATTTTTTAATTTTTAAATTTTTTTTTATTAAAATAGCACGGCCCGGCCCGATCCGGAGCTCAGATCCGGCCCATCCCGTGGGAGACCCGGCCCGGCCCAGCAGCCCAGATCTGGCTTGGCCCAGCGGAATCTGCCCTACGCGTCGCCGGCTGCCGGAACTTCTGCTCCAGGAGTCGCCGTCGGCCTGCTGCTCGCCCGAACAGGTAGCAGCTGTTCCGGGCGTCGCCGTCGGCGGAACGGACAGCAGCCCAGATTCGGCCGTCGAAACTGCTCCAGCGCCGTCGGCCTCCTGCTCTCCGTCTTGGACAGAACAGGTTCACGGTGAGGGCGTCGCCGGCGACCTGCTGTTCGCCGGAACGGCCATAAGCTGCTGCTCGAAGGACTGGCCTTCCCAGCATCGCCGGCGTGAACAGAAGCAGTTGCTCGCGTTGCCGGCGGCCGATGTTTGCAAACTGAAGCTGCTCCAAACGTCGCCGTCCTGGCAGAGGCTCTGCCGGCGAGCGCCGGTCGCTGTTTCGGTCGCCGGGACGGGCAGAGGCACTAACGGCTAGCGCCGTTCGCCGTCCCAGTCGTCGGCCTGGGCAGAAGCTCCAACGGCGAGCGCCGGTCACCGTTTCGGTCGCCGGGACGGGCAGAGGCACTGACGGTGACCCAGCCGCTCGCCGTTCTGGTCGTCGGCGGCGGCCTGCTGCTCGCGGGATTGAAGCTGCTGCAGTTGAGGAACAATGCCGGCGACTCGGTTCTTGCTGAAACGAATAGCACGCCCCCCCTCTGCAATTGAAGATTCCACCGGCAGCCGGAATGAATCGGAGACACACTCGCCGTTCGTCGCTCCGGGACGACTCAGCCGGCAACCTCCTTCGTTCTCTGCGAAAGTAACGCAAAAATTTCCTCAGGCGTACATTTTGTTCACGAGCAGCTATTTTTCTTTTTGTATTTTCTTACTTTTTGTATTTTTATTTTTTTTACTTTAAAAATACCAATGAGACAAAATTTTCTCTCTATTTTCCAATTTTCCTCCTTTTTTCAATTTATTTTTTGTAAAAAAAAAAATTAAACAACTTAACCTATTTAAAACTATATATATAGTACTTAAAGAAAAGAGAAAATAAATATAAAACGAAATAAAGTAACAACGAATAAACGAAAATAAACGCAATAAAAAGGATACGTGTTAGGGTGCCTCCCAACGAGCGTTTTTTTTAACGTCGCTAGCTCGACGATACGTCAATGTAGCTCATGGGACATCAAACGAGGCCCTCTCTTGACCTCCAAAACTTGTAAACCTCACATGTAAAGGATCGACAATATTTTCTTGGAACTTCACGCTTCCTAGATTTTTGAAACCTCCTCCTCGATATGGAAATGCATCATCACCCTTCTCATCAAGTTTCACTTCTTCATATTTGTCATGAATAGATTTCTAAACTTCAATGGAAACTTTACTCCATTCATTCTCATTCCACCTCTCTTTGGACTTGGAGTTTGAACTTCCTCTTTATAAGGGATATCTTCCAAAAGGATGCCTTCTTTTTCATTTGGAAACGTATCATCAAACATCCATGGAAGTGAGCTTCCAAGCTCAATGCTCTCATCTTCATGTGAAGTTGGCAACTCATTCTCATGTGGAGTAACACCTCCAAACTTAGCATGCTCTTCACATTCCTTCTCAACTTCATCATGCCATGCATATGGCACATATGACTCTTCCTCATCTTGTGACTCGTGGAAAGGCATTGAAGGTGGAGACATCAATGGAACTTCATAACTCCAAGGTTGGAGTGGATGCTCTTCGATGTTGCTCAAGAATAGGCCTTGCTTGTGTTGGGAGTCCACTTGATTGGCCATTCAACTCACTTGTTCTTCGAGCATTTCGATGTGCTTTTCCATGACCTACACCGTATTCTCCAATGTAGACACTTGTTCACACGTATGAGCTATAAAAATACCTTGTTGGTTGGCCATCTCATCTTGTTGAGAAATCATTTGGGCTTGACTCTCCACCAAATGCTTCATCATTTGTTCATTGATTTTGAGACTTCTTTTCTTCCACAAGTTATTGGTTGATGTGGATCACCTCTTCTTGGCTAAGAATTCCTCCATTCTTAGGTCTTTTCCAAGCTCGTGCTTCCATCAACTCCTTTCTAATCTCTTCATGCTCCTACTTGAGGTTGGTAATTTGGGAAGCAAGGTCTTCAAATTTATCATCCAACATGGAGGTAGCTTTCTTTGAATTCACCCTTTCCATAGGCCATTGAAAAAAATTGGAAACCATTTCTTCAAGAATCCTCCTAGCTTCACATCTCGATTTAGAAAGCAACCTCCGGAGATAGCATCTACGATAGTTCTTGTATGTGAATTCAAACCATCATAGAAGATGAAGATTTGTCGACTCTCATCTAGGCCATGTGGGGGACACTACCTCAAAAGCTCACGGAATCACTCCCACACATCAACTATCTTTTCATCCTCATGTTGTGAAAACTGATAAATTTTCGAGATTAGATGTTGTACCTTAGATGGTGGAAAGTATCTCGAGAGGAAAGCTTTGCATAGGTCTTCCCATGATTTGATTGACTTCCCATTGAGACCTTTGAACCACTCTTTAGCCCGGTCACGAAGTGAAAATCCGAAGAGTCTCATCCGGATTGTGTCATTTGGCACTCCCTCTAGCTTGAGAGTATCACAAATTTTGAGGAATGAGTATAGATGATCATTAGGGTCCTCGGTGACTTCTCCTCCAAATTGATTTGCTTGAACCAAAAGAATCAAACCCGGTTTGAGCTCAAAGCTAGGTGCATCTACCGTGCCCCATTTTCTTCCTTGATAACTTTCCTTTGGAGGTTTGAATATCTCAATTATATGAGGTAATTGAGCCTCTTGAGTTCTTCTCCTTTGCTCGTCCACTCTTGATTCCATAACCTCCAATTGCTTCCTAAGAACTTCCACTTCTCGATTGATTTTCTCATCTCGCTCTTTGGAAGTTCTTTCTTTTTTCTCATAATTTAAAATGAAAGGTTCCACATGTTTAACCTTGGATCTTTTAGGTGTGTACCTATCAAGCACACCAACAAAGAGATCAAAAATAGACCAATAAAATGCTTGAATTTACAAACGATATACCATCCTAACTATAAAAATAAAAACAACCTCAAATTAGCAACAAGAAACTAAACAAACTATTGATCATCAATCTATTCACTCCCGGCAACGGCGCCAAAAATTGGCTGGCTATTTTTAACCTAGCAATAATATCGAACTAGAGAAGTCCGAGTATCGAACACGAAAAGTGAATGTGTCGAGAGATAATCAAGTAGTTCATCTTGTCTCTATTATCCTATTTGAGCACAATAACTTGGTTTGGTGTTTTTCATTAAACTAGGCAATGAAATAAGTAAATGACATGCAATAAGTAAATGAAACTAGCAAGTAAACAAATGAAATTTCAAGTAATAAAGGCATGGATCCAAGTAACTTCCGATATGATTATGATGAGGGCTTTCAAATTTAGATGCTTCAAACCACTTTAATCCACCTTGAATGGTCTCTTATATCATTTATGTTAACCTACCTTACTAGGGTGATAAACAAGTAGATTAATGGAACAATAAATGTTTTCTAAGCCTTTAAATGCTCTACCAACTCCAAATAACTCATTTTAGTCTAAGATAACCTACCAACTATCATCCAACCCATCTAATTATTTCTAGGAATCATATGAGATGCAGTCAAGTGATATGAGTATGAATTGATGCCAAGTGTTATGAATGGAAGCCTCCCAAGCATTCCATCAAACATCTTAGATGCACTCCTAGTCATCAATTAGTCATGCATTCAAATAAATTCCCAATTCATAGGCAATTCAAGGGGAAGGTAGATCAACATCCTAGACTCTAACACCCATCATCTAAATCAAATCATCCATCACTTGGAGCTATAGAAGTGTGATCGCACTATTTTCTACCACACAAAATAGGTATAGTATAGAATAAGCGAGTATCGTATCCACAGGGATTGATGTGTCGAAACCACACACAGTCCCTCTACTTTAGAATTAAACTGATGTTTAAGCTTTTAGGAATTGAGATAGTGGTATTTATAATCTAAGCAAATAATTAAAGGACTCAATTAAACAAATAAGGAAATAAACAAACAAGGCAAATAACAAATAAGGATAAAGTTCAAATAAGGAAAAGTGTTGATTCTAGGGAAGCCTCAAACTTATGCTAGTAATTAATGCATACAATCAACCAATTTAATCCAATCTAGATGTAATACACGAAAATAACCTAACACTCCAATTAAGGCAATGCAAGTCGTCACCTAATAAGATCCTAATCTCCTCTCGGATTCATAGACATTAAATCAAGTGAAAAATAGAACAAGTATCAATAATACAATCAACTAGGTTCAATTATGACACCTAAATTGACTATATACGAACATATGATAATTCAACCTCGACTAAGATAATCAAATCATCATACCATATATTCATGAAATCTATTATGCAATTATCCTATGAAGGCATAAAAACATAACTATGCACACATAATTAGTGATCAAGTAATCATCTATGAGAATAAGCACCATGAAACATGTACCTAGATTGGAAGGCTAATTGTAGACAAAAATACTCACATAAATTCAATTAGGCATTCAATCCCTAAAATCAACTAAAGGATTTTAGCTAGTCATAATTAAAGCAAACATAAACACAAAGAATTGAAAGAACATAATTAAAGAGTAAGAGTAAGAAAAACTTGAACACAAACGAAGAACTTCGAATCTTGAATCTTGCATAAACTTGAATAATCTCCAATGTCGAATACAAGACTAAAAATAAAAGCTCTAAAATAAAAGTATGTAAAAGGTGTTAGGGTTTACAATCCTAGACTAAGGAATATATATAGGGGAAATTTACATTAGGAAACATAAACTAAAAAGGAGTCTAAAATTACACAAGGTAACCCTCTCGACACCCTCCACCTCTCGATCGAAAGGCCTCTCGATCGAGAGAGGTATCGAGAGATGTTGAAAATGCTATCGATCGAGAGTAAATCCAGAAGCTCTCCTCTCGATATGCCTCTTGATCGAGAGAGGTATCGAGAGGTCTTCACTCGACTTCAAATCTTGAATTTCGAACTCCGATCTTCAAGCCTTGTCTCGTCTCGGGGTTTTATCAATAAAATATGCCTAAAAACACAACAAAATACCCACAAGCATAATATTGTCCAATATAATAAAAACCATATAAAATATAGACAATACTACACAATCGAGACTCAAAAACGACTCTTTTTGGTTACAAAAATAAGGTAAATTTCACCTATATCAAATCCCCCAAACTTACACATTGTTCGTCCCGAACAATACCAAAACATAAACAATAAACTCTAGCATGGTGAACTATATAGGCCTCAAAACTTTTTCAAAAGCAAGCTCATGATCATGATCAAAACTATGCACACAACCTTAGCATCAATAACACAATCTACTCAACAAATTCAAAGCATACAAATCCATCAAAGAACACTTTCCAACATGTGAGATGTACATATATAAGTGAACACTCAACTCTCTCAAAGAAAAGATGTAATACAATGCACATCAACTAATAAATGTTCTTTCTAATGTTGAACAAAGGCTCTATATATATATATATATAGAGTAGAGATCAAATAAAAAACTGATTTCATGTAAAAAATAGGAAACGATCTAAGACGTCCATTTAAGTTGATCTATGGTTGATTTTTATTGTTATATTTTAATTAAAAATCTTATCTATTAAAAGTGATGGGGGTTAATTTTGTACTTTGCATTTTTTTTGTTGGCGTTAATCCTCTTTTCACGGATTACTTGCCATAATTTGTATGATACAAATTAAAGACATTTCCTTTTTTTTCATTTCTTTTTTTTCCCCTAATTTCAAAAACATAATTAGTTCTTCACTTATTTTTTTGCATCGTTGTTTTGGTTTCATTTTGAAATGCATTATCCTAATTGAATTTATGCATTATTTATATCATCAGTTCATTTAGTAATTTATTAATTCTTGAATTCATAATATTGAACTTTTATTAAAATTGAATCCATGATAATAATAATCAAGGAGCTAGCTCTTTATTAATATAACGAAAATAATAATATTTCTTTTATAATTCATTAAACAATACTAGAAATGATGCAGAATATTGCATACCATAATGCATTTAATATAGTGTTTTGTGATGATAAAATTTTATAAATTACACTATTATGTTTCGTTGTTTCTGCATGATCATTAGTGTACTAAAGCATTGTAAAACAAAACAAAATGCATTACTGAAGGTATTCTTTCTAAAAAAATCCAAACGATATAATGCAAATAATGCATTATAATAATGCATTATACTAATGTAAGTGCATTATTCTAAACTTATAGATGCATTATTAAAGTTCAGATTGCATTATAATTCCTTTTTTAGTTGCATTATATTATATATGCAATTGCATTATCATATAATCTTTATGATGTTAAATGCATTATATGCATTTTTATGCTACCATGCAATGCATTATC
This sequence comes from Thymus mandschuricus, assembly GCA_029379335.1. Lineage (NCBI taxonomy): Eukaryota > Viridiplantae > Streptophyta > Magnoliopsida > Lamiales > Lamiaceae > Thymus > Thymus mandschuricus. The sequence continues at coordinate 22,708,125 of CM057075.1, forward strand.
ATTAATCTTAAATATAATTTACGTATTTGAATAAAAGATTCTGAATTGTTTACTTTATTTTTTAGCTAATTTTTAATTCGGAAGATTTCCTTTATCATGGCCGAAGTTAGTGGGATATCAACTTTTCTATTTTACTAATTTACCCATAATAAGAACGAGTTCCGCTTGCATTAATTGATTCGATCCATTTGATCTTCTGGGAGGATTAATCTAGACCGTATATTTGCTAATTATCAAGGGATGAAAATGCTTCTTATTTCTTACACAATTTGGATTTTTTTACCTGATCTCACCCCTATATATATATATATATATATATATATATATATATATATATATATATATATATATATATATATATATATATATATATATATTTTCTCTAAGCTTATAGGGATAGCTGAAAGAGTGCCTCGATGAGTACTGCACTGTGTCGGGCCAGATGATTAACTTCGAGAAGAGCAACTTCTATCTGAATGACCACCACGTTGATGACTGGCAGCACATGATTCGTGAGGTCGGGGGCTTTCAGAGAGGCACTATACCCTTTACCTACCTCGGGGTCCCCATCTATAAGGGTCACAAAAAATCATCCCTCTTCCTTGAGTTGAGACAGAGGATCAGTAACCGTATCCACAGTGGGTCGCACAGGCATCTCACGTTCGGGGGGCGCCTGGCTCTGATCAAGAACACCCTCTCCACCATCCCGCTGCACGTCCTCTAGGCTATCTATGTTCCGAAGAAGGTGCTTCATGGTCTCGAGCAAGGGATGGCGCGGTACTTTTGGGGTGCTGTGGGCGAGGAGAGGAAGATCCACTGGGTCAGTTGGAAGCAAATCTGCCTCCCGGTGGAGGAGGGCGGCTTGGGGGTTCGCAGGCTGACAGATATGGTCACGGCCTTCAATTATAAGCTGTGGTGGAGGTTCCAGGCTCGTGACTCGCTGTGGGCGAGGTACCTGTGGCAGAAGTACTCGTATCCTTTGTGGGGTTTCTCTGCTTCTCATAGTACTGTGTGGCGTCGTTTATTGCATGTCGGTATTCGTGCGCATGAATTTATTCGTTGGTCCTTGGGTGCAGGGAGAGTGTCGTTTTGGGACGATAGTTGGTTTGGGGATCACCCCCTTTCTGTCTATCGGCCCAATGGCAGCCCTCGACCTAATGTGTCTTTCTTTTGGCATGACTCTGCTTGGGATCTTAATCGTTTGCATGCATACTGTGCTCCCTACTTGTCTATTGATCTGTTGGTTGATGTGAGTTGGACCCCGGTGTTGTGGGGCGAGGAGGATGTGATGAGGTGGACTCTTACCAGCCATGGCGGGTTCACCGTGACATCTGCATGGGACAAGATCAGGTACAGGCGTCCTAAGCTCTCTCTCTTTGGTGATATTTGGAGTCGGTGTCTTACTCCCACTATCTCTGTCTTTCTGTGGCGCCTCCTTCTTGGTCGTATCCCCATCGAGTCCATTCTCCAATCTAGGGGTATCTCCCTTGCCTCTATGTGCCAGTGTTGTGCGTCCCCCCAGGTTGAGTCCACTATGCATGTCTTTGAATGGAGTGAGTCTGCTAGGGCTGTGTGGTCCCATTTTTCCGACTGGTTCCCTACACAGACACAAGCACACACGCGCACTGACATTGCACGTAGCTTAGGTAGGTAGAGACACCGCTTCCCTCGGGCTCCTTGCACACACATTTCATTTTTGGTCCATTGTCTCGTGATTTGGTTTATTTGGACGGAGAGGAACAACCACAAACACCGTGGGGTTCCTTTTCGTAGTTCTCACATCATTTGGCAGGTCACTCATCGGTGCGCACTCTGGTTGCTGCTCGGCTCCTCCTCCCGACCCACTGGGCGGGGTGCCGGCCCCGGGTCCCCTTCATGCCGCCCGCAGTGCCGGTCCCATGGCCCCTTCGCTCCCGCAAGGTCCGTTTGCTCCCCCCTGAGGCTCCTTGGGTGAAGCTAAACACCGACGGGTCGTTCGACACAGGTACAAGTATTGCTGCTGCCGAGGGCCTTGTTCGTGATCACCACAGCGCACTCCTCCGTGCCTTCTGCTCCTCGGTGACTGCGAGTTCTAGCTTTGAGGCGGAGCTCCTGGCGCTCCTCCATGGGCTAGAGCTGGCGACTACGCTCTCCTCCCACTTTTGGATTGAGTTGGATGCTGCTGCTGTTGTCACTCTCCTCACTACGGGTCGGCATGGGTCCGCGGCCACTCGTCACATCTTGACGCGGATCCGTCTCCGGCTCAGAGGCATCCAGGTTCGGTTCTCCCACATTCCACGTGAGGGGAACAAGCCTGCAGACTTCATGGCGCGTCGGGGTCTTCAGATCGACACGATAGTGTTCTTCAACTCTTCCAGCGCCCCTCACTACTTCCTGGCGCTCGTTCGGATGTATCAGTTGGGCTACCCCAACTTCAGGTTCCGGTTTGCGTAGCTCATCGTGCTGGCTTGTCTGCTGTCTCTCGTGTTGATAGATGGTGTTATTAGTCTCCCGAGATGGTCACTTTTGGGCCTTTCTCAGTGTATTGTTTCTAGTTCAATTTGTTTTGTCACTTATAGTTGGGAGTTGGGTTCTCTACGGATCCCCCTCCTGTCCGCCTTTATTTTTTCCTTTGTAGTGGGGATAGCACTCATTTTTAGTGTTACCTCCCACAGAATTTGTTCGATTGGTTTGGTTTTATATACAGGTTGGGGGTCCGCCTAACCCCTCACCCTCTGGGGTGATTTGATTGGAAAAAAAAAAAAAACTCTAAGGATACCCTTAACCATTCCTATCATCCAAGTTTAAGAAAGAAAGGTTCATAAAAGGCTCAAATGGGGTAAGCAAAGGATTATGAACAAGGTTAGTGTATAGGAATCATGTGGCTACGAAAGAATGGCCTAAAATCATCTCCTAATTCATAAATATACTAAGGTCTTGATGGAGAAATAGGGCAAGTTCTAGAAACAATGAAGCATACACGATCACTCAATCAAAGAAATAGGCATCAACATGCAAAAAAAGCTCAAATCTCATGGGTTCAAACTAACTAGTTCCCGACATCATAGCATACTTCAAATTCATCAAATAAAATGCGTCGCTTCGCCAAGGTTCCATGCATAATAAAGATCATGATTTTTTTTCCAAAAATCAACAAAAATTTCTATCATCGACCAAATTCACAACACTATCATCACATGCTTAATCGACTCAATTTAACCTAAGACTCGAAAAATAAAAGACTGCTAAAAATACTAAAACATACCCCGAAATAACACTAAACAAATAAAAGACTCTTAACAACAAGAAAACAATTAAAATTGGGTTAACTTAGACACTCTTTCCATCCCCCAAACTTATTTCAAAGCATAGCAAAGAAATAAGTTTGAAGAAAAGAAGTAGGCTAAGTTAACTCAATGAACACTCATGGAAAGGGAGGAGGGGTGGGTCATTGGGATTGTACCTTTGATACCCATCCGGGTAGAAGGGATTGAATTGATGCATATCATACATCATCCTCCTATATTGCTCTTGGTACGCCCTTTCATCTTCTCTACGCTTCCTCTCCGCTTCCCGGGCTGCTCTCTCCTCTTCAAGGAATGTGTTGAAGGATTGACGAAGACCTCCAACCTCGTCTCTCAATGCCCCCACTTCTTGACGAAAAGCAAGTGATAGTTGTCGAAAAGTTGCGAGTTCTCCTCGTGATAACCTCGCATTGCCTCGTGAGAATCCAGGGCGGACATTTGAAACGCGGATCTGGGGCGGACATTTGAGGGTGGTAGGGCGTCGTAACCTTGTGCTTGACTCCATATTTTGCAAGAAGCGATCCTAACCAACGATTGTTGAAATGGCTCCCCCCATCGCTAAGCAAAGCTCTCGGAGTTCCATGCCGAGTCAAGATATTCCTTTGGAGGAATTTGATCACTACCTTCGAATCGTTGGTCGTCGTGGGAATGGCCTCGACCCACCTAGAAACATACTCCACCGCAAGTAAGATGTAAGAGAACCCTTGAGACTTGGGAAATGGACCCATGAAGTCGATCCCCCAAACATCGAAGAGTTCCACCTCCATGATAGTGCGCTGCGGCATCTCGTCTCTCTTCGTGATGTTCCCCATCCTTTGGCATAGATCATACGTCTTGATGTACTCATGACAATCATTGTAGATCGAAGGCCAATAGAAACCACTATGAAACATCTTGAGGGCGGTGCGATTTGTTGCGAAGTGTCCCCCATATGACAATCCTCGATGATCTTCTTCCACTCCGATTGTCGAACACATCGCCTAATGATTCCGTCGGCACACCTCCGGTACAAATATGGATCATCCCAATAATAGAATTTGTAATCGTGGAGGAACTTCTTCTTTTGATGAGACGAGAGATCCTTGGGCACATGATGAATCACCAAATAATTGACGATGTCGGCGAACCAAGGTGTCAAATCGTCTAACTTCAAAATCTGTTCATCGGGGAAGCTCTCTTTGATAGCGATTCTCTAATCCTCTCCATCCACGGGCTGCTCAAGTCTCGAAAGATGATCGGCCACCACGTTCTCACACACCCTTCCTATCCTTGATATCCATGTCGAACTCTTGAAGAAGCAAAATCCAGCGAATTAACCTCGGCTTCGAGTCCTTCTTGTTGAATAGATAGCGAATGGCGGCAAGATCAGTGTGCACAATCGTGTGAGATCCCACCAAGTAAGGTCTAAACTTGTCGAAAGCATAGACCACAGCAAGTAGCTCCTTCTCCGTGGTAGTGTAGTTCCTTTGAGCCGAGTCCAACGTCTTGCTAGCATAGTAGATCACTCGGAAAAGCTTCTCCCTTTTCTGCCCAAAACTGCTCCCATCGCCCAATCACTTGCGTTGCACATAAGCTCGAACGAGGCACTCCAATCTGGTGACACCAAAACGGGAGTAGAGATAAGCGCCTTCTTCAATGTCTCGAAGGCTTCCAAGCAATCCTTGTCAAACACGAACTTGACGTGTTTCTCGAGCAATCCACACAACGGCTTTGTGATCTTCGAAAAGTCCATGATAAACCTTCTACAGAAGCCAGCATGACCTAGGAAACTCCTCACCGATTTCACATTTGTTGGTGGTGGCAACTTCTCGATAGCTACAACTTTGGCTCGATCCACCTCCAATCCTTGTGAAGACACCTTGTGGCCAAGTACAATCCCTTCTTGCACCATGAAGTGGCACTTCTCCCAATTGAGAACGAGGTTCGTCTCTTCGCACCTTTGAAGCACCGTGGCAAGATTCTCCAAGAAGAACCAAAAACTGAGAAATTGTCCATGAATACCTCCATTATGTTCTCGATCAATCCATGGAAGATGGCCATCATGCACCGTTGGAATGTGGTCGGTGCGTTGCATAACCCGAACGGCATCCTCCGATAAGCGAAGACTCCATATGGACAAGTGAACGCTGTCTTGTGTTGGTCCTCCGGAGTGATGGCGATTTGGTTGTAGCCGGAGTATCCATCGATAAATCAATTGTACTCGTGTCTGGCCAATCGATCGAGCATTTGATCTATGAACGGGAGGGGGAAGTGATCCTTCCTAGTTGCTGGGTTGAGAAGGCGGTAATCAATGCAAACTCGCCATCCCGTGACAAGCCTTGTTGCTATAAGCTCTCCTTTCTCATCGTTGATGACCGTCATGCCTCTTTTCTTTGACACCACTTAAGTAGGGCTCATCCACTCACTATCTGAAATAGCATAGATCATGCCGGCATCGAGCAACTACAACACCTCCTTCCTCACAACTTCTTGCATAGCCGGATTCAATCGCCTTTGAGGTTGGACTCTTGGGCGACGTCTTCTTCGAGCAATATCCTATGCATGCAAATCGAAGGACTAATACATTTGATGTCGGCAATCGTCAATCCAATTGCAGATTTGTGCTCCCGTAGGACCCTCAATAGCTTGTCCGTATTCGCCTCCGTGAGTTGAGAAGACACGATCACTAGGTACGTCTCTTCTTCTCCTAAGAACTAGTACTTGAGGTTGCTCTGGTAGTGGCTTCAACTCTACTTTAGGGGCTGCATCCTTCTTTTCTTCCTCTTCGAGAACTCCATCATCCACCTTCTTGTTGATGTCGAGGTAGGGAACTTCTTTGTGGTGGAGTGGTGGTTGGTTCGCCTCCAATTGATTGAGATATTCAAGAATCTCATCGCAAGCTTCATCCAACTCCGAGTAGGCATATAAAGAGTTTGAGATGCAATGATTAAGTACCTCCTCCGAAGTAGGTGGTATCAATGTCTCGATGGAGAAGATATCTTCACTTTGATCGTCGGGTCTCTTCATGGCTTCATAGGTAGAAATTTTCAGCTCTTCCCCATTTGACTCGAAAGGTGAGGTCTCCATCTTGAACATCGATCAATGCTCTCCCCGTGGCTAAGAATGGCCGTCCTAAGATCAAAGGTTGATTCGCATCCTCGGGCATATCCAAAACTACAAAGTCCACCGGGAAGACGAGGTTGTGCACTTGAACAAGAACGTCCTCAACTATTCCCCTTGGATAAGAAACCGATCGGTCCGCCATAAGTAGAGAGATGGTGGTTGGCTTCATCCTCGGCTTCATCCTCCCGATCTTGAGCCGGTTGAATATAGAGAGGGGTATTAAATTGATGCTAGCACCAAGATCACACAGAAAGTTTTGAAAGACTTGATCACCGATCTTGCATGCTAATGTGAACATCCCGGGATCCTTTTGCTTCAAAGGTAGCTTCTTTTGGATCACCGCGCTACACTCCTCCATGAGGTTGATCGTCTCGAACTTCCCCCACTTCTTTTTTCCTGAAACCGCATCCTTGATGAACTTCATGTGGTTGGGCATGTCTCGAAGAGCATCGAGAAGTGGTATGTTGATGTTGACCTTTTGTAGTATCTCCAAGAAACGTTGATACTTTTTGTCTTGCTTCGTCTTGGTCAAACGTTGTGGAAAAGGGGCCTTCGGAGTGTACGTCCGGAATTGGGGCGGCTGCATGGCCACTCGATCGAGAGAGGTGTCGAGAGATCCCTTCTGACCTCGAGCTTTGACCTCTCGACCCCCTTCTAGATCGATAGGGGTATCGAGAGGTTTCTCCAGCTTTTGCTGGGCGACCTCTCGACAGACCTCTCGATCGAGAGAGGTGTCGTGAGGGTCACATTGGATCTCCTCATCGTAGAGCTCTTGATCCTCCTCTCAATTGATAGGGGTATTGAGAGGACCCTTCTGGACTCCAGTTTTGACCTCTCGATCTCCCTCTCGATCGAGAGAGGTGTCGAGAGGTCCTCGCGTCGGTACTTGGTTTCTCGTCTCCTCGAGCTCCACATTCTTGAGGTTCCCGTCTCCAATCTTCTCAGCTTCCAAGGATAGATTTGTGTCATTTGTGCCACTCCGAAGCTCAATAGCATGAACATGATGGTTGTTCTTCGGGTTTTGCTCGGTGTTGCTTGGGAATTGGCCGGGCTTATGGACTCCTACTTGAGCATTGGCTATTTGACTCATTTGCGTCTCCAACATTTGCGTTTGCTTAGTCAAAGCATTGATGCTAATCCCCAAGTTGTTGCTCAAGGTGTTTTGAGTAAGCTCCAACGTCCTCAACTTTGCATCTTGTTGTGTCATCCTCATCTCCGATTGAGCCATATATTGACGAATCAAGTCGTCGGTTGACATCTCCTTCTTTGGCTCATGGATGACTCCGTTCTCAACATGGAAGCCGGGAGGTGGTTGCAAGGCGTTGTTCGGATTGGCATAAGAGAAGTTCGGATGATTTCGGTTGTTGGGAACATAAGGCTTCTTGTAACCTCCTTGATAATTCGAACCTCCTTGTCCTCCTTGCCACTTGTTTCCTTGATTTGATTGCCACTTGCCACCTTGTTGCACAAAATTGGCATCCTCTTCTTCGGTTGGAGTTGCTTGTTCATCAACTATAGCATCGCACTGAAGCACTCCTTTCTTGATAGTATCCAACTCATTCGCTGTTTTCGTATACTTCTCCATCAAGTCTTCGTAGCATCGATTCCAATGTTGGCAACTCTCCTTCTTCCAACTCGTCGGTCAGTAGCCTCTTCATAACTCGAATTGACGGTCAGCTCAATAATCTCCATAGCCACATCATATTCGTTGTTCAATAATCCTCCTTTTGAAGCGTAGTCGAGCTCCTTCCTACACAACTTTTTCAATCCACGATAGAAGCACATGATTTGATCCTCTTTGCTAATTCCATGGTTCGGGCATGCTCGTAATAGCTTCTTGAATCTCCCCCACACCTCGTAGAAATACTCATCTTCGTATTGTTGGAATTGGTTGATCTCATTGATGAGTTTCTAAGCCCTCGAGGGTGGGAAAAACATGTTCAAAAATCTGGTGCACATCTCGACACACGTCCTAATCTTGGTCTTGTCCAGTCCATCGAGCCACTCCCTCGCATCGTCCTTGAGAGACCACACGAACAAACTGAGCTTGATGTAGTCCGATGAAACTCCATTGGCCTTGTATGTAGCATAAATATCAAGAAATTGCTTCAAGTGAGCGTTTGGATCCTCCATGGGTGTGCCTCCATATTGGTTTGATTGCACCATGTTGATGAGGGACGTCTTGATCTCATAGTTGTTAGCGTCCGTGGTCCCCCATCCTCCTTGCTGAAATTGGTCTACGACCGGCTTGAACCGATCATTCAAAGTCCTCTTCGCCTCGCGATCCCCCATTGATGCTTAACGCCTTGGTGAATTGGGTGGTGAAGAGGGTGGTGTATCAATCTCGCTTGCTTCCTTCTCTCGTCTAAATGCCCTTAGTGAGCGCTCGATCTCCAAATCTATCGGAATAGGATTTATCCCTTTAGATCTCGTGGTCATGCACTACCTAAGATCAAGAAGAAGAAAAGAAAAAATTAGATCAATAAACCTAAAAACAGAAAATTAAAGCACCTAAATCACCTATTAATTCTATTTCAAAATATGTGTATGAAATCTAATCAATCCCCGGCAACGGCGCCAAAATTTGATCGCACTATTTTCTACCACACAAAATAGGTATAATTTAGAATAAGCGAGTATCGTATCCACAGGGATTGATGTGTCAAAACCACACACAGTACCTCTACTTTAGAATTAAACTGATGTTTAAGCTTTTAGGAATTGAGATAGTGGTATTTATAATCTAGGCAAATAATTAAAGGACTCAATTAAACAAATAAGGAAATAAACAAACAAGGCAAATAACAAATAAGGATAAAGTACAAATAAGGAAAAGTGTTGATTCTAGGGAAGCCTACTTAATCAAACCTATGCAAGTAATTAATGCATACAATCAACCAATTTAATCCAATCTAGATGTAATACACGAAAATAACCTAACACTCCAATTAAGGCAATGCAAGTCGTCACCTAATAAGATCCCTAATCTCCTCTCGGATTCTTAGATATCAAATCAAGTGCAAAATAGAACAAGTATCAATAATACAATCAACTAGGTTCAATTATGACACCTAAATCGACTATATACGAACATATGATAATTCAACCTCAACTAAGATAAAAATACCATGTTCTTACAATCAACTACAGTCCCTACTACACTAAAATCAGCCCTATAAACACCTCCACACCCCAACTAATTTCAGTTCCTTTTCTTTCACTCTCAACTCACCATAAAACACACTAGAGAAGGGAGAAGCAGTAGAGAAGAAGTAGCAGAGTACAGAAGAAGAAGGAAGGAGTGTGGTGAGCTAGCAACAACAGCACTACTAACACTAAGTAAGTAATTAAACCTCAAGTTCTTTGAACATGATTTAAGCCTCAACCCATAAGCAATAATATGGAATTTTCAGTTCACAAGCATGCTAAGAACCATATATTTACTAGCAAGTATGATATTGGAAACCAAAGCATGACATAGAATGAAACTAAAACCATCTAGCTATATGATATATCAATTTCAATGCTATAGCTCAGAACATGAGATTAAACACCTAATTAGACCACAACATATGTGTTTTTCATTCTTCAAGAGTAAACCGAAAGCTATTGCAAGAAAATCGAAAGACGTAAATCACAACGTTTTCGTATTACAAAACTGAAATGGTAATCAAAGCTATAAACATATTGCACTTAAAAATACTTGTTATACTCAAATCATTCACAAGTCAAATGGAATAAATCCCCTGCTGAAATATGGGCAGACCACCTCCGGTCGGAATCCTCCGACTCCGACGGAGACACTGCTGTTCTAGGCGAAGGCTCTGCCCTGAAATATTTGTCAAACAAATACAATTAAATAAATAAATGAATATAAAGAAAAAGGTAGAGAGAGACAGTCAACCAAGGAAATTATATGAGAGAGGGGAAGAGGAAATGCAGGAATGGAGGAGATCGGGAGAGAGGCTAGAGTTCTGCCGATTTGTGCTTTAAGAGAAAAGAGAGAGTAGTTACAGCATTTTTCAGAGAGAGAAAAGGGAGGAGGAGAAGGGGTTGTCACCGGCGAGGAACGCCGGTAGCCCTCGACGCCGGCGAGTAGTGTCGTGACAGAAAGGATCCGAGAAGGGGGGTGGCTAGGGCTCGATCGGGAGAGAGGAGAGGCGTAGAATGAAAGGGGGCTAGGGTTTCGATATATATATATATATATATATATATATATATATATATATATATATATATATATATATATATACGAACCGGGTCGGGTTCAGTTTCGGGTCGGGTCTCGGGCCAAAACCCGCGGGTCCGAACCAGACTAGTGTTTTGGGCCGAGCCTAGTAGAGCTTGGGCCGAGAATTTAATATTCTGGCCCGATTCGATTAATCTACGGACTTAACTTGTCCGGATTTAATTCTAGTAATCGAATGTTCGACTAATTTTTGAAGGATTATATTCTCGTAAAATACTCACGAGATTAATTAGTTAATTAATTAATTCATTATTAAAAGGTGTATCAAAGTAACCTCGAGCTAATTAAACCACTTCAACAAATTGTTGAACTCTTATTAGTCAAATAAATGTTCTCGAATAACGGAAGAAACGATTCTAAATAATAAAATATTATTCTATTATGAAAAGATTTTAAGGATTCAAATCAATCTGTTAACCCTAACAGATTCATAAGATAGGAAAATATACTAGACGATTATTTTCCTATAAGAAGTTTTATTATAAGAATGTAGATTCTTATTATACCTTTATGAATAGGCGCGACTCGACAAAGTTGTTTACGTTGTTCGCCTATCAAGACCGGCCATATTCTACACTACGAGAGGTGGGCTTTCTTATACAAATAAAGTTATAGCATGGTTAGATTGAAAATATTATTTTTCAAATATTGTCATGCCATAAATGTTTTGATTTTGTATGATACCTATCTGTGTTGGCTTTGCCAATTTATTAATCGAATTCGGGTCCTAGTAAGATAGCTATCTTACTTGGACTAGTGTACACATTGTGACCGTGTGTCATCTTCGGGTTGGCCGGTCAAGGTATTGTGAGAGTGGCTACTCTCTGGATACCATAGGAACAGATATGGTAGATTACTAAAGAACTTAGTCTGCAGACACTTTTAGATCACGAGAACTATTTTATTAAGCATAGGCTCTTTTCAATAAAACTCCTATGTCTTACTGTTGAATGGCTTGACAATTATATATGTATGTTTTCGGCAATGTGCCCACTGAGTACCTTTGTACTCAGCCCTGCATATATTTCTAAATGTACCGGTTGAACAAGATGGAATGGAGAGCTGACCCAAGCTTTTGTCATCATGAATCATATTAGTTCTTAGACTAAGGCTCTCGGTAATGTGTGTCTTCATACATGCATTCTGTAAGACTTCCGCTGTAAAATGTCGATAAAATCTTGTTGAGTATTCGAGTCGTGTAAGCGTTTCGAACACATGTATATCTTTCCCTTAAAGGCTCAACGCCAATTGATATAATAATTACTTCCCACGCTTGTTTGGGTGGTTTCTAGCTTTATAATTACATCCCCCTTTCTATTCCCGCTTCTTTAATCCCATCCCTAGTTACGGGTCCCCAGCTTCACTATTCTTAGTAAAGTCCGGTCGTTACAGTGCTCCAGTTACTGTTAAAATTGGCTCTTAGCCATTTTCGGCAAAGAGACAAATTGGCACGTCTGAAAAGCTGCCGGTCAAGGCAAGTACTGTCGAGAGAAGGAGGGACAAAGCCACCAAACATCAAACGGCTCTTGTCCATCCCTCCCTCTATAAATAGTGAAGGTCAAAGATGGAGAAGACCAGAACACTACTTGAGCAATCAGCGCCTACTGCAAACAAACACTCACAGCCTTCGAGCAAATCTTCGAGTCTTTGTTTTAGTGTTCTCCGAGTTTCTGCAACATCGAAACTCGTCTCCACAACTTTCACACTCAATAGATCTAAGCCTACTTCATATATCCAAGCTTAGAGATGAACTCTACCCATCTTTACATTCACTGTAAAGCCCTAGTTCTGTCTAGTTAGGTTTTGTGTTCGTCGAAAGGTTGTTGTATTGTAAGATCCAAGACTCTACTTTCATCGATAGTAGAAGTCTCGATCGTAGAGTGTAGATCCAAGCTAGCACAGTCCTCGATTGTGTGAAGCTCGATCTTAGCTAGGTTTGTGTGGAGAACCCGAAATCTCCCAGTTGTTGTTTCGGATCCAAGTGAGTGAAGCTCGATCCAGTCTTGGTTTTTGAGGAACCCGTAATCCTCAAGATTCTTGAGTGAAGAGAATCAGTTGCTGCGAGCAACAAAGTGGACGTAGGTGTTTTACCACCGAACCACTATAAATCCCCAGTGTCGTATCTCTTTACCTAGCTTTTCAGTTATTTACTGCTTTGATTATTCATACTGCACAAACATTATAAAAAAACTTAAATTGAAGTTTTTACTTAGGAAAGAATAGCTCACTAAATTCCGCATTGCAAGTTAGTCACTTTCTAGATCAAGCATTCGATTCGGTCTAAAGTGAAGCTTACACTGTAGATCTAGCACTCGGCTAGGTCTTAAGTATTTGAAGCGAGCACTCTAACTTGCTACTCTGAGATAAGGGAAAAAGATGTTGAAAAACTTCTACCCCCCCCCCCCCCCCCCCCCCCCCCCTCTACGTGTGTATGCCCTATCAAACCGGGACCAACAAGAACTTTGCTTGTCCTCAAGCAAACATATTCAACACAATCAACTCAAGTTCAATCAACTCAATAACACGAAGTAGGCATTGTCAAAATCATCAAAATCAAACCTAGATCACTCCAATATCAACAAGCAAATGCACAACCGAATACAAATATTCATGTGGCCCGTTAACTCGAATCAAATATGAGGATCCAACTTATAATATATCACACATCCCACAAACATCAAATTATCAATATATTCATCCCTTAACCTACATCCCTTTTTATTCAACACAAAACAATTTTTCCTCTCAAGAGACAATTAAAGTGAACGCTTTGGTACATAATTCACTAGGTGTAATCATCGATGGTTCTCATCGAGTATCCTAGTGCAGTTTCTCGTACTCATTGTCAAGAGGAGTAGAGTACCTAAGAACACACATTTTTATAGCACATATGAGTATCATATAGGATATAGATTCATGAAATAAATACATTCGAGGGCCACTCGAAGTATTTTCACATGGTTTCCCATGCTCGAGTATTTTCATACATAACAAGTAAGAGGAGCAGAATCCTATCAACTCATTCATTCACAAATAACTCTCTCTCTCTCCTCTCTCTCTCTCTCTCTCTCTCCTCTCTCTCTCTCTCTCTCTCTCTCTCTCTCTTCTTTTTTTTTTATACAACTAGGGAAGTAAACTAAGATTAAATATATACCAATACTTCAATGCAATTCATTCATAATCCGAATAAAAAATTCTCACCTCATATTACGACTCAAAAACATGCCCCACGAATATTCACACACAATCATGCTATCACAAGTCAAATTTACAACAATCCTAGTTTCGATAATCTAATTTCGACAATTCCAATATCACATCGTCAAGTCATTCAAACTCAAAGGAATCATGTCAATCATGTTTACTCAATTACAAACACCATTCTAAAGTGGGGATAACAAAAGACTCGATCAGAATCAATCATATGAAAACAAATACAAGACACAAAAACACAAAATAAGTATGCAAAAATTTAAAAGACCCCCCCCCCCCCCCCCCCCCCCCCCCCCCCCCCCCCACACACACACACACACACAAAATCATGCAATGCCCCCATTGCAAAGAATAAAATAAAATATATATATATATATATATATATATATATATATAATTTTATTTTATTCTTTGCAATGGCGACAACGAGCAAACTTAAAAATCCGGGGAGACGACAACGAGCAAACTTACAAATTAGCAACGAGCAACCTACAAAACAAACACAAAAGCATAAAACTGCACAAAACACAAAAACGAAATAAAATACACAAAAGACTCAAAAACTAAACTAACTACAACTCAAATAAAATGGCTAGAAAGGATGGAAAGCACTTCGTGGCTGCTGGTCCTGAAAGTTCGGATTCCTAGGATCCCGGGGTTGCTGAGAAGAAATGGATCCAACCGAGAAGTCGGTGTATCAGGAAAGGTGCCGCTCGATCGTAAGGACACGGCCAACTAAACTCATGTAACTAGTCCCTAAGGACTCCATCAGTGCGGTCATAGTCCTCATGAGGTCGGTCTGAGCATTCAGTGTAATAGTCGCGGTTTTTATTAGTGAGTAATAAAACCTCGACATTTATTTAACGGTTAAGATTATTGTTATTATTATAGTATGAGGATAACCAAAAATTTTAAAGGGATTTCAGAAAGCAATAACATATAACTATGAGTAATGTACCAATAAGGTTTAATTAATTTACAAGGCCCGATAGAATAAACGAGTATTTATCATTATTCAAGAAGGGTCGAGGCCCATGTTATGATTTAAGACCCGAGACACGATTTAATTACCAATAAGAATAAAGGCCCGAGAACGTAAACATTATTCCGAGAATAAAGGCACGATTCGTGTAAATGAATACAGTTACATGTTATAACAATATCATACAATAAATGAAGACTACATTTTATTACAATAATGTACAACAACAAAAAAAAAAAAAAAAAAAAAAAAAAAAAAAAAAAAAGAAGAAAGAAGATGAGAAGAATCGGCAGCCCCTAACAATAACACTCTCTCTCATTTACATAATTAGAGCTCAAATAGGATCCCTAACCCCAATA